>JAPYZR010000382.1:0-90385 GCA_030522945.1 Trichopria nigra | reverse complement strand
CTAGGGTGGCGTGTGGGGTGTGCGGGGTTTTTGGTTGCGTTTTTTGATGATTTTTTTTTTTTTTTTTTTTTTTCAAAACCGACGGAAACGTTACGCGATAATGAAATACAAAATCATTAACGTGCTCGAGGTCGGTAATAACTTTTATTAAGTTCTAATGTGTTTGAACGTTTTCTATGGAGTTTTATTTCGTCCCCGGAATATTGGAAGGAAATGAATACTCGTTCCGCGAAAGTGGCTTTTACGGAGGTCAGACGTAAGATTTTATTACGTTGAAATTATGTGCGAAATTAATTGGCGAAACTTTACGCGGCGGCGATTTATAAAAATACCGTTTTATTATCGTTTACCTATAAATTGGAAAGTAATCATTGCAAATCAAAAATTATTACGGAACATTTCTTATGCGAATAGTATATTACTTCTATTTGTAGTCATGTAACGTTAATACATTTTTATTTACAGAATATTCATCCCAAATTAATTCGATTTGCATACAATTTTTTGCATTCGATAACAACTATATGAATTTAACAGTATATGACAGCCGAGGAACATTTCAGACGGTAAAATGTTCCTCGGCGACGAGATATCCCCGTCGTTGGCGAATCAACTTCACGACCCTTTTTTGCCCGGTAGAGTAAACTAAGCAGGGTAAACATAATTTATTGGAAATATTGTGTGCCTACCACTACCCTCATCGCCGTATTCAATCCCTTGCTCGTTTCCTGTGCGCAACTTGAACCACCCTCGTCCCCCCGTTTCGTTACATTTCTCTATACACAGATGCGACTTGTTTCGTCCTTGGTAATTGCTTATTAAATTCCTTGGTGTGGGAACCGACGATATTTGCCCCATCCCCTCCCACCTCATCCTCTGTTGCCGAGAACGATAAACTCGATGTCCTTTACATCTGAGCGCAGAACCTGCGTCCTACATTCCAGAAAATCCCTACGTATTTTTTAAGATTAATTGACAAAACTTTGCATCGAGACGTCATTCGATTACAGTACAACTAATTCCAGAACTTGGCGGTACACGCGTTTAACCGAAAATCCAAAAAGTTTACGTTCAATAATCGCGCTACGACAAGGGTCTAAATGCGAGAGAAAATTGACGAGCCGCAAAATTAAGCAATTTTCCGGAAAATCATATTTAAACCTACCCTTTTGTTGGCTGGCAACAAAGCACTTTCCTCCGATGCGTTTCATTTGCCGTGAAAGAAGTCACTGAAACCCTATCTCCTTTTCGCGGCGAAACTTAACGAGAGTTCCGTTCAACAAAATTATTTTCCAGCTTGCTTCGAAAATAAATCATCCCCCGGCGCGGGGGCTGCCTCCCTCCAACCGGTAAACTGCCCGTTTCCTTCAAACACCGCGTGACTTGCGGATTTTGCCGCGTAATTGGATTATTAATTAGGTCGTTAATGAGACAGATTTCACGTCAAAGAGGCCGACTGCGAAACAAAGCGAACGACTTTATCGATCCCTCCCCCCCCCCCCTACCCCCCTTGCCCCTGGAGGTTTCCAGAGCCCCAGCACGCGACGCGGGACTTCCACCGGTCGTAAGTCGATAACGTGTATAAACTTCGCTAACTTCGCGGACTGGGACATGGAGCTTCTACGCGAATTAAGGGACTTTGACAGTAGGGTCCGCATTAAGGGCTTTTCATTTGTGGCCAACTTTTTGCGAATATTTCATTCCGTAATTGAAAACTGTCGGAATCCGTATTTATTGTCGGTAATTTAATAATGGAATTTATTTATTTTTTTTTTTTTTATTCCGCACGAGTTGTGAAAGTGATTTTCACTTTATGTTTTATATTGCCTCGCTATTTATTTTTCGATTAACCTCGATGTAATTACTGAAAGTAATTTCACATTACAGATTAATTCAGCTTTATTATAATAATAATAATGTTACAATTTTATTTTTAATTAAAAGACAGTTTTATGTAATTACTACATGCCATAAAGCCTCTGCCCGTTTCATATAATGATCGTATTATTTAATTTGATGCAATTTTAATCAAAGGCTCCATTTAATTTACACGAAACAGCAACATAATTTGTATAATACGAAAATATGTGTAATAATTAGTATGAAATTTGTTTGCTGAGTTTGCGCAATCTAAGCGAAAAAAAAAAGAGAGAAAATAATCACAAGCGCAATACTTATCTCCAGTACAATATTGCGTTGCAAGGCGGTACAGCTGGAAGTCGTTTAAACAGTAAATGAGACGGTATCTTTTAGGACAAAATGTATAAAAGTACACGTAAGTGTGTGTACGTGCATATGCACAGCTGTCAGTGTTGCCGGAAGAGTTCCTAATTAAGTACGGCATGAGAGGAATGAAAGAAACGAGTACGAGAGAAAAAGTAAGAAGAGAATCACTGACGGACGGGGAAAAGAGTGAGAAACGAATAATGAAAGACCGAATTAAAGAACGGCAAATTAACCAAATTAAAGAATGCTAAAGAAACAAGTTTTATAAAATATATAAAAGTATTTAAATTCTTGAAAGTAAGTAATTCGTTACCTAACATTCCCTCTGGTTGATATATCACATCACCTGACTGACAATTAATCTATACATCCAATTAAATGATAATTTACTTTCTAATAGAGATACTTAGCTTTATGCAGGTTCATCAGGATTGACTGGTCAATATAAGGTTATGTATCGAGCAATAGATACACATCGAGATAAAGTAATCGGAAGTGTGTAACCCGAATGACAGAAAGGAAAGATGGGCATGATTGGGTGTAAGAGTAAGAGGCAGATAACCGGAAGATTCGACGTAACCCGAATTTATGGTTACGTTTGAATCGATCGCCACTTGTCTGGCTTAGACTGGAAAGGGAAGGATGAAAACGAGCAAAAGAGAGCTCACCCAATAAGAGTTCATTCTCGTTCAGAACGAGAATCGCTTGCTACGAAAAACACAGCGAAGCATTCCATTGGAACACAATTGAATACGATATACTTTCGTTCTATCGAAAATAAAAATAATCTAATTAATCTAGTCTGCAGACAATTTTATAAGATTGCAAATTGGAAACAGTCAGTCCATTAACCGTATACTAACAAATGTGGAGTGCATTTTATTTTTGCTTATCTGGTTTTTCATCATTCTTCACGGATGTACGTTGCACGTTAATACCCAATTGGTAATCCAATCTTTCGGAGATAAAGCTGATAAAAAGAGTTCACATCGGAATGAGCTCGCTTGTTTGTCGAAATAGAGACTCGAAAAAAAAGAGACTCTATTTTACCAATTCGGCTAACGTGCATTTTAGGTTCTAATACAAAATTTCGCTGGTTTTAATATCAAATTCCGGACTTAAACGAAACGCGTAGAACAGACCTATCCCATACAATGAACGTCGTTAGCGAGGTCGTTTAGTCAGATACAGGGAGAGTACACAGAGGTCGAGAGTTGCAGAAAGGGAAGAAGACGGAATGAAGGAGAATGAAAGGAGAGAGAGAGAAAGAATAATAAAAAGTAGCGAGGGGACGGGAGAAAAGACAAAGATAAGGAGATTCCAGCGGAAGGAGAGAATGAAAGATATATATGTCTACGAAGAAGGCGAATAAAAGAATGGTGGTGGAGAGTGAGAAGAGTGAGAGGGGGTGGGGGGGGGGGGGCAAGAATAGTCTTGACAAGGGTTGGTACCACTGACTGGAATATTCAGGCATTAATCACAACGATGTCTCTTTGATTTGCTAATTTATTACATAATTCATGCGTTCCCCTTGCACGAGTGTCGCGCAGCGTACACGAACGGGACATCGACAGACATGGGCATTCCTTTCTAATTGGGAATTCGAAGTTTGGAATCAGAGGGCAACCACCGTCGTCTCGTAGAAACGAGCAGAGGAAAATTGGATGAAACTGAAATGTCACGTTTTTCACAATTCCGTTAATTGGCGGACTGCGGCACCTCTATACGCAAAGGCCTTCTAATGGGAAGGAGAGCGAAGATTTGTTATTATTCTTTACTTTAATGAAAGGAGCGAAATAAAAACAACAAACAAAAAAATAACAAGATGCATGCTAAAGACGAACAGGACGTATTATTGCCGTAACTTATACAATTTGTTTCCAAACGAAGTTGCGAGGGAAGTCATTGGAGAAGTAACGACAATAAAGCACATTTTAAACGATACGCGCTCCTACAGTGCACATGTACGTATCCGAGGAAGATCGTTAAAAATTCCCGTCGGCGCAACGTGCCAAGAAGAAGACGACGTTGACGACGAGGGTAGTCGTGGGGGGTGTACGACTATAATAATAATCCCATTTCGCGGCTGTGAACGGCATAGTAACTAGCCACGCGCAGCGAATTTTCCAAGACCAAGGGAGCAAGACGGGTCAGGGGTTGGTACCCTTTCCGAGGGAAAGTGGGGACTTGTACAGTGCTGGCAACCTAATAACCACGATCAGCCGTCGCTTATGTGTGCCTAATATATCGAATTATGTCGGCGTGCCTGGCATGACGAATCGGCCGCTATCCTTGCCCCCCAAGAATCAACTGTGAAGGTTTGAATTACGAAGTGTACACGCTCTTTACGTGCCTTGTGCATAAATGACACCCTTTCCTAACTCACTGCGAGGTATTTTTCCTCCGCGAAGGATGTGACTTTGAATATTTACGCGACTCGCTAATTTACAAGAATAAAACGTCTTTCGGGCGTTTAGATATATTCACTGTACAATAATTCCTCCGCTATAAATTGCAGACGAAAATCGAAAGTACCTTCCACCGCTCCCTAACTACCTAATGCACTATTATTTACTTTCCTCATTTGCATATCGTTTAAATTTAGAGCGGCAAATTGCAATTTTTGCCTTTCGTCGACGCGAGCTTCATTGTTGTCCTCTGTTAGGACATGATTAAGCGTCTTTAAATAAACATGAGATTTAAAACAGACGACATTTTTTGCCGCTTTCGCGGGAAGTACGCACGTGATGGAGCCAAACAGAAAAGAGAGAGAGAGAGAGAGAGAGAGAGGGAGAGAGAGAGCAAGAAGAGGTATCGCGGGTGGATTAAAAGTCAGAGTAGGGTGTATGAGCGGTAAATTCGCACGTGGATTGTCGTCGTGCAAGTTGCCGTTCGGTGCCGCCGTATTTTTACAAGCAAATGACGTACACGCAGCTCTTGGAGGGAAGTAGGGAGTCGAGGGCCAAGAATCGAAGGGTAGAGAAATGAAGCTTTGACGCCGACGACGCATCCGCCAGACGTAGAATAACATTTTAGCACTCGCTTTATAAAGCGAATTTACTCCATCTTTATCGAAATTGAAAAGGTGAATTCTCGATCCGTCGATTCGCTTTTTGACGTTTCCAATTCGATTGCCGTTGGGGTAAGAAAAAAAAAATACACTTTTATCGAATGGCAAGCTACGGGATTAGAATTCACTTAGACATCTTGGTTTTCGCGTTACGGGTCACTCGAAACGAAACAAATTTTCAGTCGCAAGTCCACGTTATTTTGTTCGACGTCCCGAAGTCACGAAGAAATCGCATAGGTTAAAATGCAGCGAATCGTAAAGCGCAACGCTCGAAAAAGACTCCGAATCTATTAGATTTCGCAAAAAACAGAAACGGTTACTATATGCGAAAAATACCACCAGCACGTGCCCCGGTTTGAAGCGCATGTAGCTGCGGTTCAATGGAACAGTGACAAAGTTTATTTTCTTTATTTTCGATCAATGGGCCGCTAGAAAATGCGCCCCATCTTCTTTTTTCGGCAGGCTTCAGATTAAAATTCATGGAAGCCCATCGCCCGACAAACGTTCGCGGAGCGAGGATGATAAAAAAGCAGCCCGGGAAAAGTTGGTGTAATAAAACGAAGGAGAGCAACGTTTTTTCGGAATCGCGCATTCATCCAGAGCACTAACTACCCTTTATACAGCTGCATGCAAAGTTTCGGCCGGCAAGTCCGCATCAACATTTGTCCCGTTTTAGGTTCATAATAATTTATAAATGAACGAAAACTACCGTGTAATATGCAAGGGTAAAGTTTTTAATTGCACTCGTTTTACATCGGCTGTACTTTAAATACGACCTTTACCAATGTTGCTGACAAAAAACTCCTCGAATTGACGTAATTAAACTAGTCGACGTAGCGGTAATGCAATTATAAAGGATCGAATACTGTACATTCCAATAATAAAAATGCATGCTGATGGCAAATAAAGAATCTCACTGAACGTTAATAGTCATTATCGCGTTAATCAGTATTGTACATCAACAATTACAATGTATTCTTTTATTCACTATGACGAAAGGATAAATCTTGACGTGACGACAATCTCGACTTCTGCTGCCAGGAGATTTTCGCACGACGGATATTTCTAAATGATAATGACCATCAAAGAAATAATTACAGTACACTTGCCAACGAAGAGGCATCATGGCATCTCGCTCAAAACTCAGCCAGAATTGTCCAACAAAGCCATTTTCTTCGTCATTGCCGACAGAAGGGATAAATTCCAGAAAACGATCGCGATTTAATTAAAACATTTCGAACAAGGTAGAGAAATCGAAGTAACGATTATAAGCACCTAAGAAGTAAACAAACGAACAGTGGCGAACGAGAGGCGAAGCGGCATCTAGCTCGTAAAAATAGCCCCGAAGATCGCGCCAGCGTTCGGGAAGCATGGGGTAGGAGAGAGTGGCATCCGGCTGCGCTAGTCATTACCGTGTAATCGAGCTCTTTGTTGCTTGATAATGCGATTGGTGGTAAGCCGCGGGGAAACGATCGGTAATGGAGGGAAATGGCGCAAACGAAGCGTCGCGGCGCTCGAAGGCGTTCTTTAAGCGAGGGATCGACACTGACAAGAATCTGGCTCGAGCCGTTAAGCCGCTCCTCGACAGCGTTGGCTCGCTTTTTTTCTCAATTAGCGAAGTTGAGCTCGGTTCCGATCGGGCCAATGATAGAAGTACCACATTGAGTCCGCTAAGTGCCTCATTATCTTCGGAATTGAAGAACCGGGTAGCGAAAAGTACACACGCGAGACGTTATTAAACTTGCTTTTACCCGCGGCCTAACTCTTGTTTGCTTTGGCCAAATTTGAATACGACAAGGGTGTCGTCTTACGGTGATTTTACGCCTGTGAAAAAAACTTCAGAACCAGGTTTTTTGGGCTGTTGCCTTTTATGGACGAGGACCTTTCTTAGTACAGGATTAGCGGTCAAAGTTGTTTCAATTAATTGCTTAGAAATAATTAGGCAATTATCTAAATTGACAGAACCTGCGCGTAATGAACAGATTTGTAAAAAATTAGGTTCATTACTGGATACTGCAAGAATGACCAATAATTTTGGCATGATTCGTTAGCGGCGTTACGTGAAAAATAATTATTTTGTTTTATCGAATTTAACGAATATAATGACTACGAAACGATTACTAATTTTAAAATACATTAATGCCTGAATCACAAAAAAATATTTTACTGTTTATTTTTGTAGCCCATTAATTTTAATGAAATCGCCATCAGTTGGATTTTGGATTAATTTACTTATACGTCATTGGGTTCACTCTACACGATATGATCAAAAGTGCAAAGTATTTTTATATATACCTATATTTTTTTTTTGCAAATTTAAATAAAAAAGTACAGTTGACAAATTTATATTTAACATTTCAGTGTGTGAATATATACGATACTTATTGAAATTATTGCTTTCAGTATATTAATATTCCATTCTTTTACAAGTTAAATTAAAAGACTTTCAGGAACAATTAATTATAGACGTCAAAGACAAACCTAGAGTCAAATAACAAAACAGTAAAAGTTTTGATACGAAAGACTTTCGTAACTTAACGAGATGATTAGGGTTATTTCCGACAGTGCTCGAGCGAATCAAATGGAGTCACAAATCATTTAAAAGAGGCAAATTTGTCCCGCCGCTGTTTTATTTGATCGAATTAAGTTCTTGCACTTGCACCATGTCTTTGACCCGTACTTGTCGCTCATTCGTTATACTACCGACGTTTGACTCGTGGACAATTTTAAAGACACGAGCCCACATATTTTTTAATTGATTGCGAACATTCGTAATGATACATTTTTTGGGAGGAACAAAGTTCAGTATGAGATAACGACTCGAGGCGCTTCGATTGATTGAACAGCTAATTAAGGAAATTAAATTTTTTTTTTTAAACGATTTTCAGGTCAAGTTGCGGCAACTTTAAAATCGTATAAGCCGATTTTACATATATTGAATGCAGCAAAACTGGCGTTGCTCATTAACGAAATATTTATGAAATGCGAGCAGCATTTCAATGAAAATAGCGTGCCATGATTACGTGCGCAATTATAGCTGGTATTAAAATAGAAATTAACCTGAAATTCGTGAAACTCGGAACTAAATTTAACTTTTAGAAGTGTTCAAGGCGAAATGCGTACACATAATGGCACTTATTAGGCCGAGTACTGATTTACGGAAATCGTAGATATTAAGCCAGCTCTACGAAATGCAATTAAAGCACGTTTTTGATATCGATGCCCGGACAAACGACCTTGAACGAAGTTTTAAACGTTAAAAATGCAATATTTCCAAACGACCACTTCCTTGCAAAAACGGACAACGGTCATCATTTGAATATAAACATTCGGAATTTTAGCAATACGGAGCTGTCGACGCGACTGTCCGCTGGTTCAGCCAGTGTCGCTCGGCTGTCTTCAATAAATACAGTGCCGCCCGATAAAGTTCGGCTGCGGCTCGCTATCGCCCGAGTATTTTTCAATTAGCGGAAACAAAGAACATCCGGGCAATAATTGCAACAAAGAGGAAACAAAAGGAACTCCCGGAGTAATTGCCTGGGCAACATTCCTTGTTGGAGCGGGTATCGCGCATTTTTTTTTTTTTCAGAGGAGCGCGGATACCATACACCTGGCCGCATTTTTGTGCATCGACTTTATTGGGCACGCGATGTCAAAGGAGCTCGGACGAATACGTTTGTGGGATTTGACGGAAACGCTATTTCCGCCTTTCTTACATTTTGCAGCAATCCCGTCCGTGCTTCTCGAAGATTAATACTTTTTGTCACTGTGAGTTTAAGTTGCAGATTTCTTGAAATCCTGCTGTCCTATCAATCAATAATTTATTAAAGGGCAAATTTTTCTTTATTTTTAATGTTTTTTTATTTAGTAAAAATATCCCGACTGAATGCAATATCGCCTCTTTTATTGACGCAATATCAAAAATAAGGTGTTTCATTATTAGGAACTTCATTACGAGTCGCCTATCACGGAAATATTAACAACTCCGCTAAGCGTTGGGAGTTTATTATTAACCTCAAAGGGACTTGTCAACGTGCTGGAGACATAAAACCCACCAATATCACGGCGACGACAAACGTGACGCACATCTTTTTCCCTGGCCGACTCGTAAAAGTAAGCGGCGAGGCTTAAAGTCCCAATGTTATCTACGCTAACACACGTAACGGTTGTAATCCCTGGATATCGGTGTTACGCATGCAAGCGAAGTTGCGGCAAAGTAAGAAGTTGAGTTAAAGCATCAATCAAACAACAAAGAGCTGCAATTTCAACTACAGCGAGTAATATCCGCTTTAAATGAATATGAACTAATTTTGGAAATGATACTTCTCATTTAGCTACTCTGTAAATAACACGAGTTTAGATTGTACTTCCCGACAGGAGCAAAACTGTGCAACTGTATTACGATTCTTCTTCAATTACCGACCCTGGAGCGCCAAGTTTTAACGATCGATGCAGTAATCTACTTACTCCACCACCATGTGGCTTTTCAATTGAATGATTTCAATCAATTTACGGACAAAATCGTGGAATGAAGAAACCTATGACAATGCTCGAAAGTACGTTCGACACGTGACATCGTTTTCTCGGGATGTCCAAGAGGAACACACTCATCTAGGGGGGAGGGGGGGGGGGCAGCAAATTTAACCCGAAGTCTGAATCAAGCGTCTAATTGTGAAGGCGACACGTGCGCACCGAGTGGGCCAAGGTGGGAATGTGCTCCAAGGCGAGCGGGCGGCGGTGGTTGTGGGGGTGGTAGCGCGGTATTAGCGGTAGTGGCGATGTTAGTGGTAGTGTGGAAGGTAGCAATTAACTTCTCCTCGCGAGATTAGAGCGAGATATTACGAGATATCGAGCAACTTAACGGCAACACGCGAGAGACTTCAAAGGCAGTAATAAACTGCCTCTAATGAACCCCTTATCGCCATCGCACCACCCCCTTTGAACCACCCCACGTACCTTTCAAGCGTTTCACCCGCCTTAAAGGTAACCACCACCCTCTACCTTGACGCACGTACGTGACCCTAAATAGCGAAGGGGTGAATCGACCTTTCGAAATTTACAGGCTTTTCTTGCCCTTCTCCTGACGTCGCAATGAGGTGCCGCTGTATTGATCCAAAACATTTCGGCTTTTTCCTTTAAGGTTGCCATTCTCCGCCAAATAAAGAATGACTTTTCTTTTATTGGGAAAGTCTTGGCTAATTATGTTTATCAACCATGAGTAAATTGACTCTGCGTCGTAGAGCGCAATAAACATGAGTATGCTTATCAGTTTGCTTCGCACATTCTGGAAAGTAGTTTCGTATTCGGATAGCGCCTAGCTGACTCTTTGACGTCTCGTCAGCTTTGGAGTACAAGCAACTGCCTGCTACGTTGTTATCGTTTTGAACTTTTTTTTCTGTAGACGCTATAATTATTGCATAATTAACTCTGTTCAATATCATCTTTCTTCTGAAGGATTAATTGAAAATAAATATGGAATATTAGAAAGGTCTAAGTCGAAAAGACAAATGTTGAACGAAAATATTGCTTCAAATAAATATAGTGAATTTACTCTTATAAGCCACCGGTCCAATATAAGGCACAATAAAGCGGGGAAAATTGAAATTAACGATTTCCAGGAAAGCGGCAAAGTTTTTAAGTATACCAATGATGATTTTAATAATGGAAAATTACTGCACGCGTATTATCTTACATAGATGAGAGAACTACAGATAACATGAGCGACGAGGACGAGCGTAACGTCGACGCACCCCTTGCGTCGGGTACCGTCAAGCCCAATCATGTTGATTCAACAAAGTACCCACCTACCAAATTGCTGGAATTTGGTATTCGGCCAGGAGGGAGCGAGAAGGTGGATGGTGCCGAAGCGCCGGGGCTGCCGGGGGATAGATCCTGAATGGGTGATACGGGGGTGGAGGAGGAGAGGGAGGAGGCGGCGGCGGGGAACTCGAAACGGTCTGATTGCACATCTAGGCCAACCCAGAACCACGCGACGTCGTCCCGTCGGCACGCTCCAACGGAATTCCGCGCGACGATTGGCCGTGTACCGCCAATTCTCCTGGTTTCACCCTTTCTTCCAGCGGAAAGGCAAGTTTAGTGGGGGATGATTGGACGCATCCCGGTGATTGTGGAACCCCACACCTCCGACCCCCAGTCCACCGCAGCACCCACCCCCGCCGTCACCCTACTCGGCTGTAAATCGAGTTTACCCTCTTGCCGTGGCTCAGCCCTTCAATCAAACTGATTGAAACATTCCTTGAATCCGAAAGAAACGAACCATCGCCCCCACTTCATTTCTTTCTCGCTCCCTCTGCCTATCTATCCTAGTTGCACCTCCACGTTCGGTTCTAACTCGAGTGAATCTGTGCCTCTCGTGCACTTCTATACTTCTAATCTAGAAACAGCGATTAAATATAATACTCTGAATCACCAATAATTGTGTCGCACTCGGCATGTCGAGCAAAGCCAGGATAAAACATTTTGCGCTTAACCTAACGTTTCGTACGTGGTCTAACCGGCGATCGGAGATGTTATATATATATATATATATGTGGTCGCATTTACCTCAGAAAAGAACAGATGCTCGACAAGCAAGTCCCGCATCTAACTGACGATAGAGGAGTCCCTTGATCAAATATTGATACTGCTTCGACTAAATCGCACCGCTCTACCAACAGATTAGGACGGACATGCTGCGCATGATTCGATGATGTCATATGTGAAGCAGTGTATATTTCCAGTGCTACCAAATTGTCTGCTGAATTCGATAAAGATGTTATAATGAAACTATCCAAACTATCCAAATCCAAAGTTAATTAAATAATAATTAATTAATGAAAGTTAAATATGGCGTTTATGTTTTATTTATTCTAGAAATTTTAGGACGCTTATACATTCTTCGTTATTGATTATTTTAAATTTCTTTCATTCTTTGGTTTGGTAAAGTTGGAGCATTCTAATAGTGTGTGCTTAGCGCTTATTACTTCGTTGCATTCCTTGCAGGTGTTGGGTCGTGAGTTTTTCAGCAGGTGTTCTTGCGTAAGTTTTGTACGCAGTCTTTTATGTTCGGTCTGATTATCTTGTGATTTTGGTTGCCTAATGTTTTTTCCCATGTGTTGTTCCATATATTTTATAATCGCGTCAAGAATATCTTTTAGTTATTCTTTGTAGAGTTTTGCAGCATTGTAAAAATTGTATGGCAGAGTATAATTTTCTTTCTTGATTGGTATAGTGTACTTTGTTGATTTGTGAATTTGTAGAGTTTACGTTTTGTAACGATTAAGTGAGTATGCGAGAGTGGGGAAATATATTACGTAAGAGATACAAATACGTTTTAATCATTTTTTTATTTATGTCATCATTGTTATACTTATGTGTGTGTTTATATTTTCTCTGATTAAGCTGTGAATTTTTGTTTTTTTATTTTTAAAAGCAGTTTTAACGAATAATTTCTTGTTAGTTTTTCTCTCCTTAAATTGTACAATTGTTTTCTCGAAAAATGAAGCATTAGACAGAAATAGGATCGTTGGCTGACAATTCGCAATCAATGTGGAATTCAACCACTGTTACATTTCAACAATCGGACAAGAACTCGCGAATGTCAGAACGACTCTCATCTATGCGACTAAGTACCTAGGAGTAGACACCGAACCGTGTCGATCTATTCCGGGCGGACGGACTAACTAAGTTCACCGCCTGTTTCTCATTAAATTGCGCGCTCTAGTCTCGAATCCTCTAAATTTGGAACGGTCCCCTTCGATTAGACATTTTCTCTACTCTAGTTCGCGCTCCGGCGAATCGGTGGACAGTGATTCGAGAACTCTTGATGCTCGCCTAAACATTCAACCGCCTGAGATTACGTTTCAATATACCTGTCCGGATGATTTGTGTTACGGCCAGAAAATGCACGTACGTAGTCGAGACACGCACGGGACATCGGGCAAGAACAGAATTTATATCACTCGCTTATGCGAATACGCGATGACGCGTCGCCGTTTATGCCAGTCATTATGATAATACGGCCGAAATTTATCATACCTTCATCATCGTTTTGTTTAGTCTCGGAAAGACACGCACGTCTATTTTCTACTGGTTAACGAGTGTGATGATGCCGCCGGTAAAGATACCTCAGACAATGCGATAGTAAAGTCGAGATAATTTTTGTCGGATTCACTGTAGAGAAATGAATCACATTTCGAACGACGATTTTTTTAAAGAATCGACGTTTTATTCTACTTTCCCTCGCGTACTGCTTTTAACGCGACAATGTTAACTTTAATTAATGCGAAATGTAATATGGATGCTTACCTTGTGTAATCGTTCTTGCATAGAATCATGCCGGATCTATAGTAACACGATTGGCCAATCTCCGCCAGCTTCGTACCACAGTGCGTACATTTGAGACAATGGTTGTGCCAGTACCGATCGAGCGCATGTAACAACCATCTTTCCACTATCCTTACACCGCATCCTGCACACTGCTGACCACTCGATGTTACACCGGGTCCACCTTCTTGCTGTTGATTAGATTAAGAATTTACGTTCAATTACAATATGCACTTTAGAGAATTTATGTGCTTAATCGCATGCTTTTACCCAAAAAATAGCACAATTTTTTTGGGAAATATATTTCATCGTGGTATGTCCAATGAACATCCATACATGGACTTGTAGGACGTCCACTGGACATCAATACATCATCCGACATACATCAAATTATCAACTACATCAATTATCAATATAAATATGTACAGGGTCGTCCATTTTATATCTGTTTTACGAATATGACAGAAGTCCATATAAATATCACGGATGTACTGAATTATGATATGAAATTACATAAGGCGATAAGAGATGACACGTAATAATTTCATTGTAATAATGGTAAAAACAAAACAAAACAAAAATCGTGTGATTTCCGTTAGATATCCTAGATTCAAATTTGGCGATCAAGACTGTCACAGGATATCCCGAGGACGTCCAGAAACAATTCGGATATAATCAATGAAATATTAAGTATTCCGTATACACTGTCGACCGAATTCTGTTTACATCGCAAAACATCGAATTTTACATAAAACGCCATTAACGAGAATCCACATAATAAATCACTATAGCGCTTCATTTTAATTTCCCACATTTCGAGCATTCCGAATAAACGGAATGCCGTGCGCCGTCTAAAGCCTCGGCCACGCTGTGTAATTTAATAATCTGATAAAAATTATAATGAATTATTTTACATAATTGCGTTACACAATACGCCGCGAACGTGCCTCGTGTCGGTGTCGTAATGATTCGGTGCACTGTATATACGCGCGTTATTCATGGTTCGATAAATTGGCCGTCCTAACCTCACTCCTGCCGCGCGAAAGTCGAATTGAAGGCACAATCCGACGGAATTCTCGGGATAAAACATATGTAAAACATTCCTGAATAAACTCAAACTCCAGACGCACTTCACGCGAGCCCTTTCTGAATATCTGAGTTATTTCTTTTCTTTTTTTTTTTTTGTCACCGCCACTTGTCACTTCCGGTACCTTCCGTTACATTAACATAACGGAGTAACGCGCGGGCGCGCATCGTCTGTACGTCCAGGTCGACTTTGAAACTCTTTCTCTCGCGACAGTCGCAAGGAGCACCGTCTATTAAAATAATAGCATATGATCCCGTCATTTACTTCGCGGAGATTAAGGCGTGCCCGTAAAACGGGACCGCGCGACGGCGGTTTATACGCGACCCGGATCGTATACGCGTATGTCATTTTCATGCTTTATGCTTCATTCATACAAAACGCATCACTACGAAATTGAATATTCATTTGAATTTTCGAAGTAAATTACAAGCGTGCGCGCGCGCGCGCAACGCCCACGGGCGCCGAATAACTACTCAAACTCGAATAAATTCTGCCGGCTCAATTTGTCAAATTTAATATAAATTCTCTTCCGCTTCCGTACGTTTAATTATTTGATTAATTAGATACGAGAATCCATTATGTATGAATTCTATTACATGACGGGACTGAATTGTTTAAGGAACGTCCGGAAAAACATGCCGCGAAAATTGTTCGTTTGCATTTTAATTTCGAATAAAACTTTGAATGCAATGATTCTTGCTTTATGCAGATTTAACCGTCGTATTTTGCATTTGGGGCTTTCCCTTTTAAATAGATCGCGGCATTCAATTGCAGAATTAGGCAAATAGTTGATTAACCCGTGCTAAAAATCATCTGGAGCTGATTCGACTATGCGAAACGTCATTGAGTAAGTGTCAATTATTATCGCAAATATTAGGCAAACTATTTTTGGTTACCAAGCCTACAATTTATTACTAATCCAGTACAGCTATCGCGGCGGTATTATATGCACACAACAAAAGTTAGGTTACCGCAGTGGGCACTGAACATTTAGTAACGTTTTGTTCAACTGACTAAATATAAGTTGGAAGAACTAAATTGTAAGAATTATTAAATATTTAATTTCCGTTGGGAGCCTAACCTTTAGTAAAAATTACCAAATACATATAAATTATATAAATTACCAAATGATCGATGTGAATTTCATTTCTAAAACGTACCTAATCTTTTTGTATATCCTCGAATATATTTGAATATTTAACAAGTCTCATTCGCATTGAATTTATTTCAATACTTCTTAGAGTATTAAAATTGAAAATCATTTGCGAATTATTACAAAATCTGAATCTCGTTCGATCGATTTTCGTTTGCTGGGATGCTAATTAATGATCGGCTAATTGTTGGGGCAATAAATGTCTTAATGAAAATACTTTCCTCAATGGTATTAAATTTTCAAGAGTCTTTCAAGAGCCGCGAAAACCGCATCGGTCATTGATAGCTTTTTATAGTTTACCAATCGAGTTTCAAATCTAGTATTCAACTAGTTTATTATTGAATGAAAGTGGACATCGCTGAAATCAATTACGATTTTATTAACGGTACGTTTTAATGAATTCAAGGCACGTATTATTTACCGAATACCGTTTAAAGAAATTGAAGCACACAGTGTTTGTTCTTCAATTACCAGGCAATCGCCTTTAAACGGTTATTATTTTTCGATAAGATATACGTGCCATAATTGAATGGGCGACGTACAAAAAAAGTTGGCAAAATCAACAGGACTCATTTCGAAGTATATTTGCAGTCCTCTCGGAGTTCGAATTAAACTCGAATAAATTGTGTTTGTTCATTTGTCCAATGTAATACAAATTCTATACTCGTTGCGAACGTTTAATTATACGCTTAATTATATACAAATTTATGAAAAAAAAAAAAAAAAAAAAAAAAAAAAAAAAAAAAAAAAAAAAAAAAAAAAAAAAAAAAAAAAAAAAAAAAAAAAAAAAAAAAAAAAAAAAACAGACACATTTTCACGATTACGTATGTAGATGCAGATATGTACTCGAATAATGTAAACCATTCCCCGAGCCGATCCGAACCCATCGAGGCGAAAAAAATGGAAATGTATTTTCGTCATGAAAGCATTTTAATTTCCGTCATTTACGTTATTGCATTGATTATGCCGACACTCGTTTCATAAATTGACTGTTGAATTTCGAATGATGATTTTATCAGCTCATTTTTCATTCGTGCGGAAACTGGACTATAGTTCAGTTTTGCGCATATAATGCACACTCGAATTTGGTACTCGCGAGAATTTGGAGACCGCGTAACGTCGATTTATGTCCGAGCGCGACGTATGACTGAAAAAGAAGATTTTTAACGAAGTGAAAACAAAACTATTCCGATCCAGAAACGTTGAATCACCGAAAGCTTTTAATTGAAACTATTAGATAATCTCAATTAATTCCGTAGACTAATGGGATGCTTACAATCCTATCGCCGGGAAAGCACTTCATCTGATTCATGCGCGCCGTGATGGAACCGAAATGATGGTGCTGATGGAGTTCCATTTTCTTCGACGGTCTAATGCAGCCGAAAGTAATGCCAGTAGGTTAAGGTTAGGTTCACTGTCGCATACTCTTCATTCGCCTCACCCGACCCACGCGATTCCTATTCTCGTCTTTCACCTCTGTTTCACTGGGCTGCGATAGTATGACCGAGTTGTCGAGAGACCAATCGCACCACGTCTTTCGATGTGAGGAAACCACAACCGAAGCGCTCAGATTTCACTTCCGATGAAGAAACAACGGAATATCTCTCCGCCGCTTTCGAAGCTGGTGCGTTAATTCACTCGTCGCTTGCGTCAGAGGTTACTTGGAGCACAAAACCACAAATTGTATACGGCACTGCTCAAACACGTTCACGCACGAAACACAACAACAATGGCCAGTGGAAGCCTTCACAGTTAAAGGAACGAGACGCTCGAACGCACGACCGCGAAAACGCAAACCTTTCACGGCCGGAGTCAAGACCCAACTAACTGCGCGAGACTCGAGAGTGCTTTGGGCCCCTGAATGCCTCGGGGGCCCTGTGGTATTCAGGTACGAATCCCGCTCCACTAGTGGTGGGGCGAATAAAAAGGCCAGCCTAGAGAGGACCTAACGACGCTGTAGAAGGAAGGGTCCGACCCTGCGCGGGAGGGGGCTCGGAGAACCTCGCTGAAAGAGTGTGGTGGGGAGTCGGCTGAAGGGAGAGGAAGGGGCACCAACAAATTCCTCTCCCCCGTACCGTCCCTTCGTCACTATTCAATTATATTTCTTCATGGTAAATACCCATATTGTTACGTTTGTCAATGGCGTGGTAAGTGAGGGTCACGTAGCCGGATAATGCCGGGTGAATTCTAGGTACTGGGACTATCCCTCCACTGTTGCCTTCTCTTTCTGTTTGCGCGCGCTCCGTCTCTCCATCTCTCCATCTCTCCCGCTCTTCCTTTCTCTCTCTTTCTCTCTCTCTCTCTGTCTCTATATTGCCCGCTCGCTCACTTACTCACACACACACTCTTTTCCAGCCTCTCTTTCGTCGTCTCGGTCTTTCTTTCATTAGTCGAGGGCCTTCGTCAAACCGGCAAAACTGCTTCGCGCGATTCCTCGGCGATTTTCCAGCCTCTTCGAGATTTGAGTCGCACAGACGAGAATATGACCTTCTATATCACGGTGAGAAATCAATTTGCTCCGAGGCACGAGTGGAACGAAATTTTTATAGTTCGTCTACACGCCGATATCGATTTTATGATCTACCACTTGCTACATTAATGTTCGATATTACAAGGTCGATATCGAGAGGGTTATAACTCACCGTCGACGAGTCACTCAGATACTTCATTTTCGGAGGTCGTAATCGATTTTTGCAATTGAAAAGGTGGTTCGTTACGGCATCCCCAATTCCTGCGCACCTGTTTAAAAATGGGTATTTTGTGTCAGTCGTTACGAAATTGGAAATTACGCACGGCACCTCTACATTGGCACTATTATACCGTTTGTTGTATGGTAATTGTACGATTTGCGACGCGCACTGTTGGAGCGTTCATTCTTACATTGCGATGAATGTTCAGTTTAAAAAGTAACGATTTTACGTTTTTGAAACGATTGAAACTTAAATTTTACCCGAGAGAAAACTTATAGGTTTTTCGTTTTACGGTTTCACTCGAATGTCGAACGACCGCGGCCAAGGGCTATTCTGCGCGTCGTCGGCACTTCCGGTTAGACTTTCTCTCACGGTCATTCTCCCGCAACGACTGGATACGATGGCGTAGAAAGTGGAATTTAATCGCGGTTATCGTAAAATACATCTATTTTGCGCGCAACGGCTGATACGAAAACATTTTCAGTCCGATATATTCATTAATTAACGCTGACCGATTTCGATTGTAACACGATACATTTCGGTCAAGAACGCGCCCGGCAATTTTTCAAAACAAATCAATCCCCGCGCCTCAATAACCTCAGAATCATCGGTTACTGTTATATACAAACAACCCACTGGCATGCGAATTGATGCAATTGGAAAATAATTTAATTTACTCAATGACGTCGCGCTCGCACACACGAAAGAAAACCACTTGTCGATAAACGATATTCCATAATACAATTAAATTAAACAGCGACGAGATCCGCTGTTAATCATAAAAGGTAATAAATAAAACACAACGCATCGCATTTAAATGTAGAACTTTAATTGACAATTAATGTATCGTAAATTAGATAGAAAGTCGCGTCAATGATATCAGTGACATTTGCTAATTAATGGAACGCCCGTAATTAATTTTTGTATTCATTACGCCAGAGTAAGGGCTTTTACTTTTGTCACTATTTGTTACGATAGCTTAACATGAAAGCGACACTTGTATAATAATTGGGAAATCAGCGGCCCAAAATAATTATAAGTTTTAATTTTGTTAGCGTTCATTTGTTCGTTGATATATATCATCAATGTTTAATAAGTGTACTAATTTTTAATAAACGCGTTTAAATTATGCATGATGATTTCCAATTTATAATGCATAATTATCATTATTATTCACTTACATAACACATTTTTTTTTAGTTACGTTTAGTTATTTTTTTTTCTTCCTCGCTTTATTTATAATTTGTCAGCGTGACATTTAGCAAATATTGTTTATTACATAATTAAGGTAACAACATGTAAGTAACTCTCGCAGTGGAGAGCACTCGTTAACAAAAAATATATTACAAAATAAATTATAATTATAATTATAATTATAAAAATATCATTTCATTATTTTCACTGCTTCTATGTTATTTGAATTTCTTCAGTCTTGATTGTGTTCATTTAAATATTTTATACAATTTAACATAGTATCTACTCTATCTAATCTAATAAATAAAAATGACAATAAATCACAACATACAATTTCAAAAACAACGATGTTTTATATAAACGTATTTTCTTTTGCACAAAAATTTTAAGAATCATTGATTAGAATATTATATTATATAACTATTACTTAATTTTTCTGTACCAGTTCTAAACTTGGTGGCATTTAATGTATTTTTTTAATATGTATCATTTCCTTAATATTTCTCCTCTTACAATGTGCTTCGTTTTCTAAAATTTTAATGTCAGAAAAATTAAAATTATGTCCTGTACTTAACCTTATTGTTTATTAACTTGTTTTGACAACCGAACACAGAAAAATTAACCTGGATCTGCCTCAAAGATGATTGAATATTGAAGCCCATAAATTCTTTCTAAATCCTATAAGCTTTTTGAAAGCTTATTTTAAGCAACATATGGGAAGTTAAAGCCGCATGGCCAATATCTTTTTTCCCAATTAGTTTTATGTTCATAAATCTTTTTCTTTAGGTATCGTCTTGTTTGCCCAATATGCTGGTTCAACGTTCAGATATATGTATATACACTTTAGTCTACGTACCATATTTATTTTTACAAATTTATTACAAATGTGGCAACCAAGTTAATGTTCGTTTATTGCTTCGCAATAAATAGGTACAACATATTTGATAATTTTTATTGTTATAACATTCTATTTTGAGTTCCAACCCCGATAGAACTTTTCCTTTAAAATGTTCCTTCTTCCGACGTTTCCTTTAAAATTCGATATTTCTGAAAGGTATAATTCATCTATATAAGTGTCCAACAAGTCCCTTAAAGTTTTCAAGTTCACAGCTGACGCTTAAAGGTGCATGCTTTCCGATTAATTGACAAAAAATGTTTGATAACATCATTCTTTATAATTAAACATATTATTACTTGCTAGCTTTTGGGGTTCCTGATTGCGAATCTGAGGTGAGATATACGAAATTTAAAATGGCGGATCGAATATGGTGAACTATATTTTCGAAAATCAACAAATTTTATATATTATTTACGAATTTGTACACATATACATCCATCGCTAATTTCCATTTTGTTTTAAGTGTTTTTTTTTAATCATTTTTAAACGATTTTACAGTTCATGTATGATTTTCTGATCATTTTAAAATTAAACGGACTTTTCCTTAATAAAATTAAAATTTTATTAAAAACATAAAAGTTGTTTTCGTCTTTATTTAAAACGCGACTATTATTCCTTATGGTCTTGTTCGTGTTATGAACATAAGAAATAAAATTAGCGAAAATTTTATGGCTCGAAATTAAAATATAATGAAAATATAGCAAATTATGTTAATTGTATGGCAAGTCTTCGTTACAATATTATATAAGATCAACAATTAAAGAAGAGGATATGCCTCAAAGATGATTAAATCTTGAAACCCATAAATTCTTTCTAAATCCTGTAAGCTTTTTGAAAGCTTATTTTAAGATGGGGAGTTATTTGGGCTCGCCCTTTGCCTAGAGTCAAAATATTTACTCATGCAAAAAATAATCTTGTTTTGAAGGCTCTGCTCACCTTGATAGTGCAGTTGTTGTTGTGATTTACAGGAGGATAAGCCAAGTGTTCGGGTAGATTAGGGTGAGGGTGGCTCGGGTGATGAGGATGTTCTGACATCATTCCGCCCGTACCACGGTGATGGCCGTTGCTTCCCAATCCTTGGCCACTGGGGATCGACGAATACGGGGTACCTGGCTCCGTCGACGATCCGTACGGTGGCGAGTGGGGGCTAGGATCCGGGGTCGACGTCGTCGTGTTTCCACCACCCCCTCCACTCGTGGAATAACCATGATGAGGCCCACCAGGCGGATGATGTGGACTTCCTGAGAGCGAGGCGTGGTGGGGGTAGGGGTTCATACCAGCGGCTAGCGCGCTCGCCAGCTTGACCGATATAGGGGTGGGCTGTGAGAGCCCACCACTGACCTTGATAAAGAAAAAAAAAAAACTGAAGTTTGCTTCCTTTACTGACTCGCGCTTATCGCGAACCGTGCCCTCTTCTTTCGATTATCACGTATTATCTGAAAACAAACAATATAACTTTATTACCTTACAGTCGTAAAACTGACGGCGAGAAAAGAATAAGTGGTAAATTAAGAAGATAAAATATTTTAAGTAAACGAATAATAGGAAAATGTATATTTTCGTCAGATCGGAAAACACTATAAGCGTCACACCTTTTGTTACGGTAATCGTGTGTGATATAGATACAAAATGGGATAAACCTTATCCCATGTATGAAAACAAATAATGGATTTTTAGGGAAAGAAAATACGAACATTGGTAAAAAACCTTTTAAAACAATATTTTTAATTATCGATTATACGCACTCCTCGATGCGCTTCATAAAATTTGATAAGAGATAAAGCCGCAGAGGCAGGATAGGGAGTTTAAAATGGCCAGGGAGTAGCGACTCTCTAATTCGTTCCCGCCTCTAGTGAAGCACCCTTCTGTGGGCATTTCCAGTAACAGATATGCCATGAGACGCATTCAAACCAGAATGAATGTAGGAGGGAGGGAAATGCTTTGCCAATAAAACCGACGTTTAACGAGTATTGCGTACTGTTACTTTGCTTGACGGTCCTTTTGCACCATACGCTCTAATTAAGCATTCTATTCGGTTTAATTACAGCCCACCTTAAAACGTTGACTATTATATCTCTGTATATTCTCTTAATTATAACCCCCTGGGCACGGACAAAAGACGGAGAAGGGCGACACGTTAAGATTACTCATTTCCTAGCGCGTAGCATTATTTTACTCTAGTTATAAAGTGCGTAACTAAAAGCAACGTTTATAACGTTCGTTTTATTGTTTTCCTTCGAATTTACTTCTCACCGCCATGTTAAAACCTCGTATAACTCCCGCATTTAATCGCGGCTCAAACTGTCTCCTGATTATAGCGAACAAAGTTTGATTCCCGCAGTCTTTTTTTCGTCTGTTCACAGCCATTCACAAGGCGTAAATAGGTGCAAACTTTTAAAAAGTTTCGTGGGCGTGTCGGCATCAAACTCTTCATTTTCCGGTTTCGATGGCTAATTCGTTGGGAATCGGCATTAGCACCTTGGCAACTTGGCAGCGATGGTAGGCATTGGCGATCGATCGGACCAATCAAAATAAAACCAGCCATGTCGAAGCCATTGTACCAAGCCGAGAACAAAGCTCGCTCTAATTACTCTCTTTATGATCTTTTCCGGCATCCAATCAGATTTCCTCATTTCCCTGGGCCCTCGAGAAAGTAATCTCATTAACTTACAACCGACTCGACGCTCCCACCAGCGACGCACTGCGTCGCGGCCATCGGCGTCCCTGCCGGCTTCTCTCTCCCCTTTCGATGCTTTCGACATCTTCGTTGTCCATCTGCAGATTACAGTGGTAAGAACTAATTTCGTCTCGTTTAATTTAAAGGACTGCTTTGTTTTCGTTGATGGGCTGCAATTAATTAGAGCTTGCAAGTTTAAATCATCGAATGCAATAAATGTAATTGTAAGGACTCGAGTGCTATTAATCAGCGGATGAAATTAATCGCGGCATTCGTCGTTTTCGTTGATCATTTTAAGAGAGTAATTCCATGGAAAGTATTCTAATATCTCGAAATTACTTGAAACTTTGCCGTCATCGGTACGGATTTCTTTACGGGTCATTAAATACGAAACTTTCTAGATATACGGTGATATTGATTTGGAAACGAGTAGAAGGATCAAGAGCCGAATTGCCTTCAAGGGTGAGATTTCTGTCCCGGTTCATCTTCCTATCGTGAAGTCAATGAATTTAAATTGTTTTCGGTGGAATTGTTCGCGGCATTTGATAACTCTTAAAAGTTATATAGTAGAATTTATCAAAATAAATATGCACCACACCACGCGACTTTATCATATTTTTATTGGAGAAAATACAGATGTATATCGCAGCTCTATGATTAACCTTTGCTACCTTGAGCTCGCTAAACTGCATTAGTAATCCCAACTCGGATTACCATAAACCAGGGAGGGGAGGAGAAGCGCGATAAACGACGGCTTTTTAAAATCACCAAACATTTTAAGAAAACGTTTACCCGCTCATTTAGTCGCATTCTTCGAACACAATCAGCACAAGGATCTTTAATTACCATTCTGTCGAAAATACGTATTCAAAGAGCAATCTATTCGACTTGTCCTGACAACGTAGCTGATCGATTTTAATTATCAATATTGTACCTTTCCCGGTAACGCAGCAGGTAGCTTTTGAGGACAAAGTGTCAGAGTATCCAGGTAGCCTACAGGCATTACTACTCCCTTGCCGGTTTCTAATAAACCGAACAAACGTTCCTACGGATATTTTTTAACGCCTCCGGGTATGTTTTTCGAATTCTGTCGCGGTAGGTCTTGGCCGCTTTACAATTGTACAGGAAGAGCCAGCTGCCGCCTCCAATTAGGGCCATCGCCACGTCCGGCGTCGATAATTGCACCGTTAATTGCGCGCCATTAATTATTCCTTATTTAACGACGACGTGGATTCTCCAATTTACATGCCGAAAGTATATGCACGCGAAATTCTTAGTACCTGCGGAGAAGCTTTTCTCGCTTAGATCTCACCCTCGCTCACTCGTTAGACAGTCTGCAATGCGCATTGATTCCGAAGGACTTTCCTCGAGGAAGCGATAGACCGCGATAACAAGATGATAACGTGGGAATATACCGGTAATTACCAGAATGATAATGACGAAGAGCGGGGGAACAACGCAGACGACAACGACGACGACGATGAGGACGATCGGGCGAGATAGCGATAATTAACGATCGCAATCGTACGAAAATGAGGACGGGGAAAGTACGACGATGACGACGACTGCGATAACGAGCGGTCCAGAGATCTTATTAGCGATAAGCTACGATAACGAGGACGTTCCGTCGATATAGGCGATAACGATTGCGACCGTGCATTACGAAGACGAAGTTTAGGCTCATCCGGAGAAAGTGAATCGGATTCTAGTGCAAACGATTGATGAAACGAATTTATCATACGATTTGTAAATAATCAGTAGTCGCAAGTAAAGTATCTTGTTTGAATATTGTCTGCACGAGTAATAATAATTTTTCGAGAATCGATACATCATTGCTTGTTGCGATCTTAATAACACTCAGTTTCTGCATCGCTATCGTTTCTATAACGACGATATAGATCGCATTCTTTCGTATTATATTTTATTTTATCTCTTACTGTATACGACGTTTTTCAAGTCACATTACGTACGAGGATGTTTTGATTTTTTAACGATGTTTTCTTGTAGGTGTTCATAGTATAGAGTTTTCAAGTTCACGCCACACAAATGTGTACTTAAATCGCAATGTTATCAGCAACCCATTACAGCAGGTTAAAAGTAGAAAACGAAACGAATTCTCGTCAGTGATGGACTCTTAAAAACGGGAGTTTGTGTAGTAATCGAATTTAAGCCTCGAGAAATAGATTCGTACATAATTATATTTCTGCGGTTCACTGGGACTCGATCCTCGTTCATTGCGATTCCTTGAAAAGGTCCCGTCCAAGTGTACGCCTTTTCATTTGGTAGGCCATCTTCAGCGCGCCTTTAGACCTCTAATAGGGGGTCCGCTGGAACAAACAGGGTCCCTCGGAATCGGGCCCTTGCGTCTAATTACTATAATCGTTTTCACCAATAATTAGATTATTTTCAACCCCAACTTCCAGCACTTCTCTTTTCCGCCTCTTATTTCGCCTCGTCGTGTTATTTTTTTGTTTTTTTTTTGTTTTTTTTCTTTGTTCCTTCCAACTTTTTCTTTGCCAACGTTTTCTCTCGAACACGGTCATTATCCCCAGTTAAAGTTGGCATTACCGAGAGTAAGAGTGCGCGCGCAAGCCGATTCTCTCCCGATTTTTTATCTCGACGAAAGGCATCTCCATTCTTTCCTTATTCTCCTTTCTTCACCGGCGTGCCTCTCTACCTAGTCGCTCGAGCATTTATTGCGAAAAGCAAATCTTGCGCAGAGGGCGAGCGCCCGAAGAGAGCCGTTATTACAAGATACAAATGCTTTATTTTATTGTTGTCGGCCAGTTGCGCTGGAATGCCTGAACCATTCTCCGTAGAATATTATTACGAGAAAAGGACGAATGCAGGGGGAGTTGCCGAGACTCGCGAAGAGAATGGAGAAAATGTCCTATGCATGAGCGAAAGAAAGAGATGAGAGGAAGAGAGTACGACTCTTGACCGTTTCCTTTGCCCATTCCTTTGACCGAAGTACATACCGAGCATTTTGTTGCAAGTACTATTTTACGGTCGTCTTCGCTTCTCGCCACTTTGTCAGAACAAAAATGCCAGACTAAAAATTACATCGGGACAATACAAGAACTCCGTCTAAAATTTCTCCGCGTCTTTCGCAGGCAGACGTTATCTGTATTACTAAATGTAATACTTGACTTAGTTAGCATCTAATTTATATCGTGCAGATAGAATCATGAACTCTGACGAGAACATTAAATGATTCCTCCAGATAATAAAATATGTTCACATTGTCGAAAACTTGATTCTCTCGTGTATTTCCATCAATTTCATTGTGAGATTCGACCAATCGGGACTTTATTCCGTTATTATTTTTTTTTTATTACAATATAACAATAATTTTTAGATGTAATGTTCTCATCATATTTTAAGATATCTTTGAACAAAGCAGAAACCGAATATGCTAAGGAACCACATTGCTGTGTCTTTTGACTATAATTTGAATTTACGTCGGCACTTAATCAGCATTTTACTAATAAAAATAATCTATTGAAAGGGGACGAACGCAATGTTCAGCTTATCTAGAATCTCTTCAAATAATCTGGCGCTAGTATCTGGTTTACTCTCGCAGAGTTATCGATTTCAATCTCTCATCAAATCAGGCAAATACATCCATTCGATATATGGATGCTTTACAAAAAGACATTAATTCCTCGTCGTTTTAACATGTTCATATATGTGTGTATATTGTAGATCTATTTCATGTCTTTAATCAGATCTCGTTTATGTGAACACTTAAAGTAATTTATGTCGACATTACCTGCGCATTTCGTAAATTTAACCACCTCTAATTTACTTCACTTTGTAATTTACGCTCCTCTTATCACATCAATTATTTGATACCCCTTTTATACTATTTTATGGCCAATGTTACACCGGAACATTTTTCACTATTCTAATAAAGTGGATATCATTGTTAATTGGTTGATTCACTCAATGATTAATGGTCAATTAATATGATTAAAAAAAAAACACGATTAACGATTTTTATCGTCTCAATGTTTGCAAGTAATTATTGGATAAACACATAAATCGAATGTGAATTTATTTCGATAAATTCCAAATTCACATACATATTAGATTTAGTACAAACATCAGATCGCAAACGCATACTCATATACACATGCAAACGGATACCTGCCGAGAGATGACTATTTCGCTTCACATTGGTACATCGAAACATACTTAGGACCTTAATATGTATTTAATTAAGTACCTTGGGTTATGGAAGACTTATGCAAATAGGACTGCGATATAGGGAGAGAGAGAGAGAGAGAGAGAGACCGAACGGAACTGGGAAATAATGAAGCCGATAAAGACAGATGTAAAGCGAAGAGCCGCGATGGCAGATAAGCAGAGAAGTGCATAAAGTTGGATGAAGGAAAGAAGAGTGCAAAAATAGATAAACAAGAATGAAAAGAAACTGATATCAGAGAGGCTGAAGAACAACCGGAGAGAATGGAACTAACTGAGGGTTCATAGTGGATATCACTACGGACTTCCATAACTCTTATACTTTCTACGTTGGCACATGGTCTCTTATATATCTACATAACATGGCGGGATGTACCGTATGAAATAAATCTTCGATGCATTAATGCTCTTTCGGTTGCGAAGCAACGCCTAAAGTATGAGTGCACGTCACAGTATGGAGGCACGTTAATGCGGTCACTTATCTGCCATACTGCGCTTGTGTGCAATCTGCACGGATTTCAATGACAATGACGCCGTAATGCTGAAAAGGTCATAAGCGCAGTCTTTGCCGCCTTGAAATCGCTGCCGCTTCATTACGAAATAAATGTTGCGCGTTAAGAGGCGTTGATGACTTCCGGTATGCTGTTATTGAAATTTCCCAGTAAATGTATTAAGTCTACCGTGATGGTGGGATGTCGGAGAATTAAGGACAACTCTTCCTTGTAACTAATTTCGTGTTTAGTCATGCTTATGATGAGAGCAGTTATAATGTAATGAAGTGCGAAGCATACATCAATTCTGCGAGACGTTATGGTACGGGAAATATCGAACCTTTCTAATTGTGATGAAGTCTGACAACAATATATTTTGCAAGGAAACGACTCGAGCGGATTCTGCCAAGATTTTCATAATGAAAATATAAAGAAACAAATGAACCGCTTTTTAAAATCACGATTTTGCATTCAAGTCCGAGAGATAGAGGACGAGCACCTTTGCGTATATAAAGTGTATATATAGTGCATATGTGATTACGCGCCGTGTTTGAGAGCAGGGTTGCTGGGGTTTCGACCCCTGGTGGCCCCCATAAATATCCGGCGGTGGCAGCTTGTTACTCCACACACCATGCGAACTTCAAACCGACCACAACACTCAATATCCCTGGTGTACTCATCACGCTGTGTTCTGGCACTCGAATGCCACGTGCTGTCGAAAACTATCCTCTCGCTCACTCGCATACGAGGGACTGAGAAGGTGGCTGTGCGTGGGAGAAAGAATGACCTAACACTCAGGCAATTGATTTTATCTGTACCCCGCACTGCTTTGAAAGCTGAGAATGCGTCAGTTTTTTTAATGAACTGGAAGGAGAAAGTTAAATATGAAATGAGTATTTCGAGAATTCGTTACGAGTTGCCATGAATATACTCATTCATTATCAGTAGCATTGACAATAGGAGAGAACATTTGTATGCATTTCAACATTGTCCGTAATTAACATGTGATACATATCTCTCACATCTCTTTAAGTTAACGCTTTTAAAACTTTCCATCTCTCTCTCTCTCTCCTTTACTCAGTCTATCTCATTCTTGCTAACTCATTCTCGCTTTATGTCATTAACAGTTTTATAAACGTTGGTTTCAGTAAAATGTTCTTTAACCCATTAAGCTTAAGTAAAATCACAGGTAACGCTGAAAAACAGGGAAAAGCTTTCTCTAGCTGAAAGACCAGACACAGCGGAAAGAAGGGCTTTTCTAAAAATATATTACCCCGGTATACTGAGTAAATAATGAAGTCGCTAAGAATTCCAACCTTTACATTTAATCGACAGTGCACGTTAACTGCCGTCGAGTGGATACAAAAACACGTTATCTTGCCCATAAGAGATGAACCTCAAGTTGCCGTTTTTCTAAAACGGCCCTACCACTTATCTATCATTTCGAGTGCGGAATCGTTCTTCAGTCAGTTTATAAAGAAAGTTCATTGAGAAGTTTGCAGAATCGTTCGGATTCCGAGGTCGGTGTTCGTTAATTTCCTCGTCGTCGACGCCGTCCGCAGTGCGGAACCATCCAAGAATTTCAAACGGCATGTCTATCGGTCAAGGTAAATGCGGCGCACATTAGAGACAGGCCGTAGAAAGGACGAAGCGCTGTGCAGGGATGCGTCTCTAATTGGTCGAAATTAGCAAGTTTAGTCATTAGGGGAGTTTCCGGCTGGTGCGGTGGTTGCGCTGGGTCCACTTGACTCTATACGGTCTATGGGAAAAGGAACAGCGGAAGGAAGGACCCTTGGAGCTACGTGCGGTATATATACGTTCAGGTGTGTATATCCCGTACGTTCGTTTTGCCACCAGTTGTACGCTGTTCGGCCCGCATCTCGGTCGGTAATGTAGAAACGCCGCATGAACGGGGAATTACGAAGCGACGCCCCGAAGACCGCAAATAACTGTTTCCGTTGGAATCTTGCGGTTTACACCTTACTACCGGTGCGATATCAACACCTCGGTACTCGCTATTTAATGCAGAAGACCGATAAACTCCTACGAATATACATATTAATGGAGATTATTGTAGGATTACTAGCACGTTTTAATTAAAGTCCGTATATTAATTGAAATGCGGATTAAACCGCTTCTTTAATCCTTTTCGTTATGTAAATCGTATGATGATATACAATTTTAATAACGTAATCAGGCAACTCCATTCAAGTCGGATGAAATTCATTGCCAACTTCGCAGAATGTACTTTACAAACCATTTGCTTTAATGAGAGCAGAAACATAATCGATAAGCCATCCATTGTGTAATTACAAATAAACCGTATATGTTTTGAAATAATCACACACAAGCCCTTGCACGGTCGAAGCCGGAGGCCACTTTTCGCGAATGTATTAATTCGGTTGGTTCTCCTCCCTTGCACCTCCTGAGTTGTATAAGCGCGCCCCAAGAAGCAACAATGAGCTGCGCGATTCCGGGCAAATCGTTTCTCTATACATGCTCGCGCAGTCACACGTACGAGCGCTTCTAGCAATAGGTGAGGCGAACGCGCGTGTACGAAAACAGACGAGTATGCGAGTGACGCAATATGTACACAAGAACGCAGCCGAAGGCATCAGCTGCTGCACGAGGACCCTTAATTATTCTATTAAACAGGCCGCGGACTTATTGTCAAGCTCGTACCCTATCCAAGTACGTGTGTGTTTGAGGTCGTCTATCAGTGGGTGCGACAGCATTGTGTGGGGCCGTAGGTTTATTGCGTATAAGAGGAGATTGCTAAAAGACGAGAATGCGATGAAATCGAATATTGCTCGGACCTGGGTGCGTACCAAAATTTACGTTGAATTTGCTTTATTATATTAGTACTTAATGAAATAATAGCAACATTTTTGCCAGTATAAATTGGAATGTGACGAAGCGCCCGGATAAACAACCGTCATTACTTCGAGTAATGAACATTCACGGAAACCACCATTATTTCCTTAGACTCCTTCAGATCTATCATCTCGGGTATGCCTTTTCTTATTGTATCATGGTCAGAACTTAAAGTGTCCAGTCTACGACTCCTGCGGGGCAATTTTTAGTAGCGCTATGCAGCAATTTTCATTCCTCATTCTTCACTCGTTCTCTCGGAAGCGAGTGCTGCCGCACGATTGGTCGTAAAGACCGAAAATATGCGCCGATTGGCGGGATAGACGTCTTTACGGTGGTGCCGTGCGTTATGTCTGCTCTGTTTTATGGTTAATTTTTGCAATTTTGTAATTGCCCACTCGCAGCGCTATTCTCTTTATTCTCACGCTCCGCCTTGTTCTGCTTTATTCAGCTGCACTCGGTTGCATCCGTACCATCTTGAGCAATGGATCTTCAAGTGTGAAATATAGAAATTCCGTTGCATATAATAATTTAATGGAAAATTTATAACTTTCACCCTGTGTGATCGTAATTTGAAATGCGACATTATTTTCAAAAGCACCGCTTTGCTCCAAACAAAGAAAGGGTAGCTGATATATGAAGAATTACGGCAATCAATAAAATTTATGTGATGATCTGGTACAAGGGTGCCTTTTAGTAAACATGAATGGGGCAAATCAAATAGTGCACGTCATCTGATTGAGCCATATGTGGCAGCGTCCTTCGTTGTCTGCGTATAGTAGAATTCAATCAACCGTATAGACTGAATAGTCCGACATTTGTTTACCCTGGTTGCAATTAGAGTCTCAATTAGCAATGATGAATGTTTAAAATAAGATGAGGTAAAAATCATTGTCGAGGATTGTCACCGACAGCCAGAAGTTGTGAATTATATCGCTCCAATAATAATATCCAGAAAGCCGCGATGAATTTCATTATTCCCCCGAGTATCCGATGAGGAAATAAATTTCGGAAAATCAAGCAGGTCTTGTGCCGCTTCTTCAATTTCGAGGGCGGTCATAAAACAATGATTTCAATTTCGCGAGATCGCTACGCCCCACCATCCCATCGACGCGCACTCTCCGTCTCTTTCCTCGCCGCCTTGAGGATTTGGATTAAGCGACTAGGGAAATTCAATATCAGTAGCTGGGATGGGCACATAAAATTACTGACTGCCACTTTGCCTTAATTTGCGCTATAAAGTGGCCTGCACTTCGTCGTGTTCGGTGTTTCCTCTCTTTCTCTCTCACGCTACTTGTACTTCCAGTCGCTTTTACACATCCATCCGGCGTTTTCGTGTAAAACTAAGGAGTTATGATTCGGTTATTGGCTCTGGCGCATTTTAGTGTGTAATTCCGTGGAATTTGCAACGTTCCCCTATACGTAGAGCAAGCTGCGTATAGCGACCTCCTCTGCGCCCGTTGTTATTGCCGGCTGAAACTCGTGCTCTTTTGATGAAATACGAGTTTAACAGTACATTCGCCATATTTGAACGTAAAAACGTCGAAGCTATCGGAAATGAAACTACTCGTACCCTTGGTGGCCCAGCTATTTTCAAGTTTTCATTTCTCTCAAATTCCGTTTAACTAAAGTCTATGAGATTTCAGTTGTCACGCAGTGAATTATGTCATTGATAATGAAAAAAAAAAACAAGAAATCAAGTCCATTTCGAGTTCTGTAATAACGTCTTCCGTTCGATTAAAACTGGTGATTTATAGCATTATTTGCTAAGCTTCCACCGCAGCCTGTCATTGAAATATCCTCGGAAAATGTATCCGCTCGTATCGATAAACATCGCAGTACACATTTTTGCAATAATTAAAAGCTGCTTAGCAAACGGTTCGTGTAAATGGTTCGACGTCAATTAATTGGGACTGACTGTTTGCTGTACACAGCAACCTGTTTACACTAACGTTTCAATTAATCATGTATCTAACGCGATTCTGTAATCAGGCGGCTTACAATGAGATTGCAAATCATACGGCATGCTAATGTAACTCGCACGGTTAATCCAAATAAGCGACGTTACGATTCGACGATACCTCGTCGGTACACGCGCACCGAGTAAATCAGAAATGTGATTACGGATGTAGACGGCTTTACGGGAAATTTCTGCTGTCTGCCGCGGAATATTGTGGATATTGCCTCATCGTAATACTCACGACTTTTATGCAGCCAAGAACTCTATCGCGTTCTTCGCACTCACTCATCACTTTATTGCTGTCACGAACGAATAGGTTTGTGAAACAGTCGCTCGCGCCATGTCGAGTGCCGCCCTGTATATGTGTACGTACGTTCCGCCGTATATATTGCATCGTTCTTATGACTTTGCAACTCCCCGCGTCTGCCGATATCGATCGCATTAACGAAAAGAACGTTAAATCAACGACCTAACCACCAGTTAAAAACTAATTTCTGCAAGTGACTCTCTTGGCAAGATACTTTTCAAGGTCAGATACACGTGTGGATTCTGCGTATATACGGTCTGTCGCAGCGGGACGCACGCGTGGGAGCGAGCAAGACGGAGCGAGAGCTACCCCTTGGAAATCCACTATCCAAATTTATGGCGCCACCCACAACTCGGGTCCCCGCAAATACAGCACGTAAAACGTATCCGCGTACGAAATTGAAGTTTCCGAACCGACGGCGCGGAGGGCAGAGGGCAGAAAAGGGGAGAGAAAAGCAGCTGGATGCTTGGTGGGGGCAAAGGGTGCCACAGCGTAATACGAAAACCATAGAATTCTCAATATCCCGGCGACGCTGTGTTCGCATACGTGTCTGATACACACGATCGCGGCGGGACGTTAGTGTAACACCCCGAAATGCGGCGATGCTGCGGCGGGGGAGGGAACACGGTCCCGACGTGTGCGTCAGTACTATCAGTTTATCAGATGCTGAGGGGGTCTTGCAACAGCTGTTGCCTCGCGGTATGGTAATTTTAAAGCAAAAGAGAGGTGCGCGAGAGACGAAGAGAATATTGGTGAAACAGAGTGAAAACCTAATACTGCCGGAAAAGAGACGGGCGACACGGCAGTCCGCTTGAGATAGAAAACGGGCGAGGTGGTAGGGGCACTGGAGAAAAAAAGAGCAAAGAAGCTTAGGGGATCCGATCGTCCACGCTAGCCAATATCTGTCAAACACATATTTTTTCAGATTTATTTCAGGCTTCTCGCTAGACGCGAGTGGGGGAATCAAATCCAATTTAATTTTCCCGCTCTATTGTGCTGTGCTTCCGATCTCTTGCGCTTTCATTCTGATGTTTTTTTTTCCACCGCTGTTAGTTGTTTTTCCAGCCGCGACAGGTACACCGGGAGAGTACTTATTATTCCACGTTAAGTGGAATATTTCTTTCCTCGAACCACGCATACCTTTTTTGCTCGTTCCGTAGCTGTTTTGTCGCAGTTTTCAGTTGTAAAACCTTTAAAAGCATCTAATATCATTTCAGAGAATCTGCTTCTCAAACTAGAAACCTTTTCGCACCAGCGAACCGAACAGGCAGGCACTAAACTGAAAGTGTTCTTAATTAAAGGGACTACAGTTCCGAACCAGCGTCTTCGGTATTCAGCAATCGCATTGACGAATCAGATGGCGAAAGACAGTCAATTAGCATCGTCAATGGTTTTTTTTTAGCACTTGCCGTTAAAGCAGGAGCGGCCCCGTGTGATGCTCCTTAGCTACTTTTTGCCTCGATCATCTGGAGCGTAAGTAAGCCTGCAGTTACTTATATCCATATACCTTCATCCGATTAATTTGCAGCATAGCGACAAAGGAACATCGTCGTGCCTTGGGCGCCTCAACGAGACCGCGAGTGTTTCGGGCTTTCTACAGTAATGAGAGGAGACGAAGCCTTTTCACCAAGTGCAATCCACCGTGAGGCGCCTTCTTATTCCCTCTCTTGTCGGTTCTTACATTTGTCGGTTCTCAGATTACGGCCTCGTGCTTACGTCCCATACACGCACATGTTCTGCCATAGAACTCGTGTGGAATCATCAACATTTCTGAGTAGTCCAGGCGAATTGAATCCTAACAATGCATCGATATTTTTAGAATCTTTTTTTTTGGTTATCCGAAATCAAATGGATTCCCCATATTTTAGTAGATATGTCATGTGGCAAAAATGATTAAAATCAAACGAATTTACGCCGAAATAAGTTTCGTGACAAAAGTTTTCGCACATTCATGTGCACAACATTGTCCATCACGTCTATTCGCTCAGAAATATGTATCAAAACGTTTCAATAGAGAGAAATTCATGGAATAGATGTAACGAGCGTATTTGAATTGAGCAATTTAGCATGTGCACGCCAACATGTAATATAGCGCGGGATGTTGAGGTGAATCGTAATTGTGTGCGTGTCCATTCAGGGCTTACGATGCAGGATATATAATAGTGTATTAGTAGCAACGCGTCGGTCGACAGCTGCGATGCAACCCCAGATTAAACTGTTATTCGAGAAGAGAGAAAAAGATACGGGAAAAACCGTCAGCGGCCGCGCGGATTTGGCTGCCAAATGAATCAAAACAAATTATTAAATAAAACGCCGAATTCGTTCGTGTATTCTTTTTAATTGCGCATTTTTTTTTTGGTGATTTAGTCCGTTTTCTAACAAAAAAATAAATACCATAGAAAACATTCGACATATAGGCAACTTTCAAAAATTTATATTGCATACGAATTTTAAACATCTATTAACTCAAGAGTATATTGAGGAGTATTAAATGATGCAGCTTTTTAACGCTATTTGCAAATTAAATTATTGTTTTTTTCGTTACTTCATCAGCATGTGGATTCATAATGCATTCCACTACAGGAAAAGCGCATTTGGCATCGTTCGAACACATGTGTCAACATATTGTGTGTAAAAACGCGAACAAGGACGAGCTCTGGCCCGTACAGAAATGCCAACTGTGTCTGTACAAAGGCGAGATCTGGCAGTTCTCAGAAGTATAAAACGAGCATTGTATCCGAGGTTGTTAATTGTTCGGATTTGTCATCGCGTGAAAAGCCAGCGGTTTTCGTATAGCCGAAGGGGACGATCCCGCGAAGAGCCTCGTCGTGAAAAACTGGAGGGGTATAATATACCGGAGGGGAAGCCCCATGTAAATCCGTGTTAACGAGAAGGTAAGGAAAATCGATTTATCTGAGGTTGAAATAAAAAAAAAGTACGGTGGACACCAAATTTAACAGAGTCAATATTTTCATCGTCGAATTCTGCACGGTTCCAAGTTTTAACTGCAAGCGGCGTATTATTTCAGCGGCGATTTCTGCGAAAGAGGGTTGACGTGGAAGAAAGCTACCATGATTCGCTAAAGTATTATGCAGATTCGGATTATGAAATCTAAGTCGAAGTAATGGAACGTCGAGGACAATGTGAAAGAGCCCAGGGAAAACAGAGGGAGAATCTGAGACGGGAAGAGGGGGACGTAGATAGATAGATGGGTAGAGAAAGCGAGATTGAGAAAGCGGGAAAACGCGACAGAGAAAGAGCGAAAGAGAGAAGTGGAAGCGAGTGAAAAGCAGATTCATGTTTGAATATGCATGAGGAACATCTTCGATGAAGACATTTTCGACTGTAATTTAAAATCGTCCAATCCTTTCGAATATTATTTAGCGAATTAGTTCATGTTCAGGGCTTATATATAGTTTGCTAAAACGACAAAAACTATTTTAACAATTTTGCAAGGCAGTTTCTTTCTCTTTACATTAGCATTAACCCAAATACATATCAATTAATGTGGATTTAAAAACTTTTACTTTCGTTAATTATAACTTTAATGAAATTTCACAACAGCACTTCGTCATTCGACAATCGAGCAACATAATAACAACCGCGAGAATCACAGATATTCAGGTCAGATAATTCATTTATGAATTAATAAGTGCAACGTCTTCGAGCACGCTAAGTTTAAGGTGCAAGACAATACAGCAGCAACGTGTACGGATTCGAGGTCTTAATGGCTGCGGCTTCATGACCCGATGGAATTTTCGCACGCCTTACTTTAAAGAGGAAAAATGTTCGGCATTTCCACATTTCGTTACGTAAGCAAACAAACAGAATGTGACACTCCCAACGCCTCTCTTGCATTGTTAGTAAACGAAAGTAGCGTAATTATTCAAATCGTTTAATTAAAATAAATTAGCCGTGATGATGAAACGCGCAATTAAAAGAATGGCAATTAAAGCCGAAGGAAAAGACAAATATAACTGAGTTAAAATTGATTAATGACGCGAACGTTTATCAATGCTTTGATGTTTTTTAATCAGCTGCTATAATTTATTGCCACTGCAAATTTAAACTTGTTAATTACCCTCTCGGGCGCCTGGGAATGTGCGCTATTCTGCTGGGATTTATCTAGATCGAAGGAAATAATTGTGAACTAGACTATTTTTAGCATACATTGTTTACAAAAGTTGCATCATTCATGCAGCTTAGCACATGAGTTTAAAGCCTGACGTCGAATCTGCTGTTTCAACTGGACGACTATTTTGCAACTCTTGTAACCCTATTAAACCGAGGACAACTAACTCAGTGCGTAAAGGTCTATGTACAATGCTCGTAAAGGTCTATTCCTTATTGGTTATTCGATTCCTTGTCACCGACATTCATGCAATTATTTTACGTCATTATTGTGACATGCGTTATTCAACGATCCAGTATATTCAAAGACTGATAAAATAGTGTACCACTGAATGGAACTTTACAATAGAAATTGAAAAATTGCTGACATAATAATTATATTGTAAGAGTTTTCCTTTCGAATACAACAAATGAACGAGTAAAATCGCCTAAAATCATCTTTAATGAGAACAGTGGAAGGAGAAGGCAATTCTTGACTCTACGTTGTTCATTTTTCGCGATTCTAGTACGAGAAAACTGGGGGGGTGGGGGCAGGGGGTTCGAGTGGACTTTCGGCCAGATCGCCATCGCGAGGTTTCAGTAGCTTTCGAGCTTTTTTGAGATAACGATGCGCATCCTGCTTCTCGTTTCCCCCTCGTTATTGCGAAGGGGTGAATCTCTCTCCTGGCTTCATGGATGCGTAACGATAATTCCCGTAACTAATTTATTATTTGAGCTTCGCCGAGCGCTTGCGTCAAATTTATATGCAACGTAATATCTTCGAATTTATTTGGCGGCAACTCAAACACACCGATGTCTGACGTTTAAGTCAACAGGAGCGCAGTTAATCATTCAAGCCACGACTTAGAAACTTAGTTTCGCGACGATTATTTATAATTGAAGGTAACGCAAGTTAATAATGAATGTTTAATTTTGTTAAAAGTTTCCAAGTCTTGAATTATGACGGGACCTATCTGCAGAAACGTTTACTTTATAAGGCGTTCGTCGATAATTCATCCATAATTGAAAAGTCTTCTGGTAAATCCTAGGTCAAAAATCGTCGGCTCATTCTACGATCATTTTTTTCACTCTGCGATCCTACCGACATGATCGATCCATTCTCTGATTGACATCCTAGAATCCCCATACTTTCTTCAGTCCCGTCATATTTCAATTAAACGATATTTACAGGACACCCGCTGAAAATAATGATCTTTTAACTCGGCGTGTGTCGAAACTTTTTAGTCCGATGCTCTCACGCCCATCCATCTCTTGCGCAGCGACCGACTGATTTCATTTTCCTTTTAAAGCGATAACTCAACCGTGCATGGAGGATTGCTCAAGCCGGACGTATTTTTCAAGGATGCGGTCGGATTCAGCTTTATTCGCAATAACGAGCGAAGACGAGGTGCTCGCGATCGATTTTCTGAAATGTGGTTTGGAGTGGGCAACGAACCGGAATGAATATCTGAACGCGAATGTCTCCGAAGAAACAATCGCCGGGAGATGAAATCCCTCCTTTATTAGTGTTGCATTCGACAAAATAGACGCATCTGTTGGTCGTCGGGTCGCGTTATGAGCTAATTAATTATCGACGTTTCGCAGGAAGCGAATCAGATATGCAAGGCACGTTAATTCTGTGCCCCATTAGATAACGATACGATCATGCGACATGTTTCACTGCGATACATTGATGCGTGTTTCATTAATGATTCTCGCGCGTCGTCATTCGCGGAAGTCCGATATCTAATGCTGATGTCGCAATGATAGTAGTGTATAGTGAGAAATTCCGTTTTTTTTCATCATGACCAGAACAGTACACAGGCATTTTAATGAATCTCCCGCTCATGCCTCGATGTGTTATAAGAGTTATGTCTGTCTGATTTTAGCAGATGCTGACCTTGAGTATATCGTCTGATCTTGAATAAACATCAAATAACAAATCCATCCATTGATCAAGCAGACAAAATTAACGAAGGTCGGTGGGAATCGATAAATGAGGAAATATAATAGACCTCAGGTTAGGAAATGTTATTACCGACAGTGACTATTCGGTGCTACTCGCGTTGAACTGATTTTAGTTTGATGATTATAAAGTTTTATTTACAGAAGTCTTAACTATTCTGTGCTTCTTAGCGTACAATTACATAAGCGATTATGCAATTGCACATTTAAAACAGTAAAAAGCTGCAATTCCCTACTCATTTTATCACGATTATGTAACGAGCGTCGGAAATTATTAACAATGACAATTTTGCGACTGCGACTGTGTTTACAGCGCAAATAATGAATCAACAAAAGTCAATCGCGCGTTCGATCGAATGCGATCACAACATTGTTAATAAATTCCATCAGGAAAATTATGGAGTTCGAAGGAATTAATCAGCGCTGCTGCCTTGTGTATTTTCGAAACAATAAAAAGGTCATGGATTAATTACTTCAGCCCGCACTGTTGGTCGTGCGGAAGTATTGATTTTATCGATAATGGCTGATGACATTTTTTTTAACGCATCACTCGGATATGCGCAGATATGATTAGATTGCAATAAATGGATCATATAGTTATTTTCACGAGTGACTTTCGTTGGAATTCGAACATTGTACAATAAACTCGTTGTCGTCGCAAATTTACAATAATTCCTACAAATGTGTCATAGGTTATAAAAACTCCGAGTCGTATTTATTTTCTGCGATCAATTTTGTAAGATAACGATTCGAAATACGTGCATATTTAATTAAATCCCGGAAATTCTGCCAACGATACCGCAGATCGGCATCAATTGATTATGGAATTAAGTAAATGTATACATATATACGTATTTTTATTTTAATTGAATGGAACGGACATCTTTTTCCGTGACGCAATTTCAAGTTAAACGCTTTTTTTCGGGTAATTGCGCTCACCGGGGAGAGGTTTATCGGCACACAATCTAGGAAGCGACTTAAATTGATTGAACGATTTAAAATAATTAAACACTATGTATACAAGAAATATTTTAAATTTCGAGATAAACGCTTATTATTAACTGGTTCTTATGCACACCTGTGTCAGGGTTTCAATGCGTCGTTCGATCCATGGTAATTGCATTTGTCTCATTATACTGCAATTTATGCATCACGGATTACGGTGTTTCAATATCATGTTTAATATGTAATTTTACGTTTTTCCTCGCCGTCCTGCAAAATCCCTCTCTATTTAAGACGATAAAATGTCTCGGGATGAAGCTACGACGACGACTCGTCTCGATAAACGTATAAAAATAACGAAAGGGAACGTTTGACAGTGCATTACTTATTCCGCATAGGAAAAAATATGTAAAATTAATCATTTACTCGTCGAAGAAGATTTTAATAATGTAAACTATAAAATGATGCCGGGGACAATGCAATTTCGACCGATTAATTGACCGTTATTGGCGTCGGCAATTAATCAAACGGATTTTAGAATGATGAGTACACGTCGAATCGGCAGTAAAAGCGATTGGATTACCGCAGTCGCCGTAAAAACGTATACGTTCATTTCTTCTCGAATGTAGAAATCCAGTTACATTTTACATATATGTATGCACACGTATAGATATATACACAATATGCGGATGGGATGTAAACCGTTGAAAATTTTCATGGCTTCGAAATGGACATTTTTATCGCAGTCATCACGGCGATTTCATCTGCCTTCGTATTGCCAGTCATATGCGACAAACGTGCGTAGGGTGCCCGAGCTTTTTTTCCCAGAATGGGAAAAGCGTATTTTCGTTGCTCTAATAAAAAAATACGCCATAATGTACTGCCGGCATTAAAATCCATGTTGAAATATACGATGTTTACGGCAGACGCGGAAAATAATTTCCACTCGAAAAGTAATCGCTTCACGAGAAATCTGCATTTTTATTTTTAACGGTTCACATTTTTAAAAGAATTTTTGTACAATTCTTGGGCCAAAGATTACGTATATCGTGATTAAGAGGTTAGAATGCCTGTTAAAAAAAAATAACGTCGTATTATGAATAATATTTGTTTTTTCTTCCCCGTTACAAATTTAAAATCGCTTCATGCCCGACCCCTCGTTTAAGCACCTTTGACTGCTCTTCTCCACGGATGTCATACTGTATTAGAGCCAGGCACAATTGTCAGCCGTAACCAATGATAGTAATTTTTTCCGGTGTGGGGAGGGAATCCGCGAAACCCCCAAAACCCACCGTGTCTAATATTTATGTACTTTAATTGAGGAAGGTGACCTAGTATGAAATCACAGTCGAATACTATAGTTATTACAACTGAAAATAACGATTTTCGTTAAACTCGCGTTAAATATTTAAAACGAATATTTTACGTCTACTTTATAAATGAAGTAGATTAATTGATAGTAATTGACAAATGTTTTATTCGAATTGTAATGGCCATTAATGAATAAAACGTCATTCAAATTTATAGGTTTTCAATTCATTAATAAATATTTCTAACAAATTTATAAATCAAGTTTTCTCGAAAAAATTCTAAAGCAACAAAAAAAAAAGTAATATGTAACAACTAGACGTTATTCATTTTGTTCTGCCATGTTTAAGAGACCAACGACTGGTATTTAAATGTATACGGATGCCCGCAATTTCGTGATTGCCTTCGGTCGTACATACACCACTTCGTCATATATACCTGCGCAAAGTAGGAACTCGTGGACAGGTCCGGCGACTCATTATAGTAATGACACGTGCGCATCAATTCGCATTAATATTCTAATGGACGAGCGCCAGTTCCCGAGGTATGCCAAATATGTTGGATGATCGGGGTTGAGAGATAGAGAGACGGAGCGATAGGCAGATAGCTGGCGAGATAGAGGCAGAGAAAGAGAAATGCATAAAGAGTCGGAAAGAAGAGGAGGATGACATTTAGGTAATTAATTTTATGAGAAAGTACGTACTTTTTCTCTTATCTGCTGTCCTTCATTGTTCCCGCAAACACGGAAAGGCATATATGGTAATTGAAATAATTGTTAGTGAAATTTTCTCGTTTCGTTCAATTACAAAATTGAAAATTTTTTAAAATTGAAATATAAAATGTTTTATTTAAGGACAATGTTGCGTTTCCGACGCTAAACAAGAAATAGTCGCATGCGTGGAATAAAACAAATTTAATATTTTTGAGCGGAAATACCATTTGAAAGTCATAGAGCTGGAATGAAACCCTCGGGACACCCAACTAACAAGTAACACAATTGTAAGACAGAATTCCTTGGAGTGAAATTTCTATCCATTCAGATAAATTTCCCCTTTTCCGATACCATATTCAGTTTGACAAATAGATGTTTTTCTGTGAATTTCAAGCGAGTTTATCAATGATGTACTGTTTTCCGGCAACGAAAACACCCCGCCGTTGAAAACAGCTGGTGACATAAAATTATTGCTCCAACTTTCCGTGTATCGGCTTCATTCGACAATTTCTAATTATACATGTATTAAATAAGTAGTATATGGTCAAGTACCAATGAATAACGGTAAAACATCACGGTATATAAATTTACATCGGGATGTAATTTCAATATTATTGATAAGTATTTTTAATGGGAGATATTTTTACTCTAAAGGATGTCAAGTTATTTTTATTCACATTGTATCATTTGCAATGTGTTTTACTTGTACTTTATTGCAATTAAGTAAAAAATGTTCAACTACTCTACTACAGGGATATGAACTCTAAAAAAACCCACATTATCGGTCAAATTTAAGAACAGCAACAAGCACAAAAAATCAGACTTAACTTAAGCCAGAAATACCAGCATAATAACGAACGATCACTTTTGCATTTGACACATATCGATATCGAATCCAGTTTAAGCAAATGCATAAAAATTACAACGTCTTGTACACAAATACGTAAAAATCAATAAGACTCGGTTATTTCAATTAACAGGATTCACTCAAACGAGTTTCGCAACGTGTCGGGAGTTCGAGAAGGAAAATCCTCAGGAAAATCGAGCGTTAAAAATGACTGACGAGTGTATTTTTTTGTAATTGCCCGTTATTCCAGGCACTTTTATAACGACAGGTTGCCGTCGTCGAGGAAACGTGGAAACGAACGTCGGATGGAAAAAAAAAAGAAAGAAACGAACGGTGTTAAGCGCGACCAAGCGTCACGCCAGGTAAAAACCGATATGCACGGCGTCGCTCTCCGATGTGGCGCTCTGGTGGGGGTAATATGGTGGTGGTGGTGGTGGTGGTGGTGGAGGGCAGAGGTGAGGTGAAAAAAGATAATGGAAACGCGCGAGCAACAAGTGCATCCAGCCGATGTAATCCGGGAAACCTTCAATCTCGGATACCGGGGAATATTAAGGCTGGATTAATAGGAAAATCCGGACAGAAGTGTTTTTAAGCGAGCCCAGAGTGGCTATTGAACTCAAAATAAAGAGTGACTAAATCGTGGCACGGCCATTTTTTACGCGGCATTGTTAATCCACGATTTCGAGTGCTTTTTAAAGTAGAAATATGAGAATACTTGTATACGTGTCTGGATGAGGATTTATCAATGTAGGGTCTGTCACAATGCATTTACCCGGGTCGGATATTATTGTAACCATTATATAGGAAATACATCATGTTATTGGGAATGGATCATCTGAATGTGTGTAATTAATAGATTTTAAGAAATTGCCACTAAGAAATGTTAATTATGAACTACTATTCATATTATTGGAAAATCAATCGTTGATCTCTATTTTGATAAGAATTAATTAGCCTTTATTATTAAATGGTATTATAATTCAATAAATTGTTACATATTAACAAGTGTATGTAATTATTACTAATGCTTTGTGAATTAGAAGACTGAAAAGTGCTAATTAATAATTTTCAACTAATCGATAAATCCAACAATTAGTCAATAGAATTCTTCAATTATTTATATATATAAAAAAAAAAAAAAAAATATTAAATACGAAAAAAAAATCTTTCTTTAAATACGTTGTTTTTTAATTATGTTGATAATTATTATAAAGCACATGTAATAAATACTGCTATAATAATAGGCACTTAAAAGAACTAATTAATAAACAGTCTATTAACAGTTAAGCAAAATTAGTGCAATCATTAATAATGAATGCGAAAATGACTAATCATTATAGTAATTAGTTTAGAATTACAGTAATTAGTTTAGTATTTTTCAAATTTGGCAAAGTAACCATTTTAACTAACACTTATCTGCGTTTTACGAACTAAAAACTACCAGCTGAACTATTTTGAAAATCATTAACAATTAGAGTACAGTTTTCAGACAGTTGAATTTAGCTAAAAATAGGAAAAATAAAAACTTTTATGTCACGATAAAATATGTATTTTTTCTTGGCGTTCTTAGGATCGTTGATATTTAATAAACATTTAAGGTTTCGTCCATTTTTTGCAGCCCTCTTTAGAATTTATTTTCTAACAAAATTAATATGTATAACTATATCATACGTTTTAATATAATAACATTTCGTTTGAATGAATTCAAAAATACTATGTAATTTTGCCTGTATTATAGATGTGGTATAAATTGAGCTTCTTGGTTTCGAGTATTGTAATAAATCGTTCTGGTAAATTCGATGCATTTGTATATATACATGCGATGTTTATGTCGCGTAAACACAGTAAATAAATAGTAAATAATAATCAAACTCAATCATTTGCGATTTAAATGTACCTACACATCGATTACTTGACCTTAAATTTTTATCTGTATAGTAAACAAAAAATATAACTCTGGTAAATACGATTGTCTCCAGATAATTCTTTTGTTCCAAATTTATTCTTCGTCCAGAATTTTAACATCCTTCTATTTGAATTCATGGCCCGTTTTTTTGCAGTGTTCAGTTATGACATTATTTCTTTGAGAATCCTATTTTTTATTTTTTTTATAATCGTTGATCCTTAATGACAATTTTCTTTTTGTTTCTCCAACATATGTAGCTTGACAATTATTACAAGATAATTTGTATACCACATTATTTTTGTCTAGTTTTTTTGTCGTGTCTTTTCCTCTTTTTATAACGTCATTTAAGTTATTTTTTATTTTTGGTAAAAATGTAATATTGTATTTTTTTTTAAATTGGCGATAGATTGTGATAAATTTTTAATGTATAATGATGAGAAATATAATTTTGTTTGGGGAGCTCTGTTTTCATTATTTTTTTGTTGTCTATGGCAATTGTCATTGTTCATAATTGTTTGTACCGGATTTTTTACAAATTTGTCAATATAAAGGAAACAGGATAATTATCTTCAAGTAACTGTTTTTTTTATTATTCCTAAATTTTTCTTGTGAAAGATTTTATCTGAAATTATAATCGCCCTATCAACCAGATTGTAAACCATCCCTATTTTATGAGGCAATGGGTGATCCGAAAAGAAATTTAAAAACCGTCCAGATGACGTTGGCTTTTGAAACCAATCAAACTTTAATTTGTTATTGTCATTAATTATAGTTAAGTCTAAAAAGTTAATTTTATTATTTCTTTGTAATTCGTGAGTGAATTGTAACCGTTTATGAATTGAATTGAAAATGTCTAGAGTTTCCTTTACTTGATCTTTAGGAATCCTACAACATAATATTTATTAAAAACAACGAGTGATAGATTCGACTACAATCTTATTTATATTAATTACTATACAATAACTCGAAATTTTATTTAACATTTTATAACAAACAAAAAAAAAAAATCATTGTTTACGTTTTATGCCAATTAATTAACCATTCAAATCATTTTTAATTAAATAACCGAACATCTAGAAAGGTAAAATTCATTGCGATGTTTATTGTAAAGTTATAGTTAATAAATATGACAAGTGGCATTGCTGCCTCTCGTAGGTGTACCCATTAGTATCGCGTTATGAGGTATTAATTATTGTCTCCTTATTACAATTGCGGATTTGCGAAAGAACGTATGGAGTTCGAAACTAATCAACGACGAATGAAATATTGATATATGAATTTTATATTATTCATAAATCTAAGCTTTCAATTATAATTTCTCGTAGCGACAATATTCGCGCTGTTTACATGTAAAATCAATTACGAAGCCTCAATAGAAACAAGGAAAACAATGCACGGTGTATAATGGATGGTGGCTTCTTCGTGGGTGTATTGCAAGACACGAAAAACTGCATTGTTCAATTTATAACGCTTATATAGGAGCGTCATTGAATCCAACGATATCGATGAAATACGAGAAATACGAAAAAAAAAAGAAAAACTTCCCGAGGAGAACAATCGTCCAATTGGCACTCGGCTCCTTTTTCGAAAGTCCATTTGCGTCAGGTTTGTTTTCGAAACTAGCTTCGAGATATATTGTTTAATAATAAATGATCGAAAAAAGTCGCGAGCTCGAGCTGACTGAATCGAACGGGCGTTTTTAATTAAGAACGTAATTAGCGAGATCTGCCTCTCGCTCTTTTCGGAAAATAATTGCGCAGCGGGGCCTTAAGGCGATAGAAGGAAGATATTAAAAGTTGAATAATTGTTGGATTCTCCGTATTAAAATGCTGAGAATTGGACACTTAAAGTGGTATTATGCGTGAATCATTTCAGCTTTCTGTCAAGTAACGGCCCCGCGATTACGGCAATGGGAATTTAAATTAAAAGTCATTTTCTGACAAATTTCGAATGTAAGTTTAATTAAAAGTATTAGCTAGGAAAATTTGCGTATTAAGCGCCGAGGCACGTATCGAGCGATAAATATCTGATATTTAATTAACGTGTCCGGGCTAAAGGTTTGAAATCGGTCTGTTCTTGAAAATTAATTAAAAATGTAGTTATTCCGTTTACTCTTAATTCGCGTAATAGTCGCCGTTAAAGGCGGCGGTATAAGCTTGAAAAAACATACGCGACTAATTAACTGCATTCGTTTCAGTAATTAATATAGTTTTCAATTTTTAGAAATGTTTTTCAATCAAAAAAAAAATATCAAAGGATAAATTTAGTCCATTTAGAGATTATGAACCTCGTGGAGCAGTGTATATATGGCGCGTTATTTATTCACTATCACTCTAATGAGAACGAATTAATCAATATGCGCTGCATTTTTTTTTTTTTTTTTTTTTTTTTTTATTTCAACTTTTCAATATCGCTCACTTTATATATCTTACGTAAGATTATGTTCGATTGTTGGGTAATTAAATAACAGCATTGTATATCAAACCAGTTAATGAATCATAACTCCATATTATTTTATGCACACTTCTCTTGTAGTTAAAAATCATAGCATTTATTTTTTAGCTAACAAAGCCTATATATATATGGCTGAATGGAATAACAAATATTTCTGTACACCATGTTGTGAATTTAAAAGGAAACTACAAAACTGTAATATTGTTGCGTCTTGGAATAATTACATTTCCTGGTCATTTGGTATAATAAGAATCATTTATTTTTTTAAATTGGAATTGTTGTTTAAGAGGTTAAAATCTAAAAACGATTCAAGACGTGTCAGATAAAAGAAGTTCATTAGTAGGTGGGAAAAATACATAAAAAGTGAAAAAGTAAATGATGACTATTAAAAAAGCAGAAGAAGGCAAGAAAATTACAAGCAGCGATGAGGCAAAAGAAAACAATGCGATGAGAAAGAAACGTAAAACATATTGTTGCGTGTCAAGATCTAGTCAATTATGCTATAGATATATTCTTTTACATTTTTGTAGCGAAAATCTCTAAATATGCCAGGTATATGGTAAAAATTGCATAATTAAACATTGCACTCGATAACGACAATCAAACTGCAAAATTTTAAAATCAAGTAAAATTTTGTTTAAATTATGCAATTTTCAAGATAACGTATAAAGGTCGACGGAAAAATTGTTTACTCTGTTAAACCAAGTAATTTGCATTCGTTGGTTTTATAAATTTCTGCGTAATTGTTTTACATGTACATTTTGAAACTTAATTGCATATGACTTTTAACATCAAAGTTGTATTTTTGAAAAGCTTGATATTTTCTCACGAATAAATGTGAAACACATAATTCCTATAATAAAAATATAAAAATATATGGTACAAAATTGGTATACAAAAAAATGTAATTCATCGTCAATGATCTTCAAAATGCAATTAATACCATTTACACGATTGCAACAGCAAAAGTGAAGGAAAATAACAATGTAAGATAATCGAAGATTCGGAAACGTGTAATTACCACACATTTACGGAAATTACGAGGTTGAATTTAGTTTGTAACACTACCGATTATTTTCTGTGAAATTGTATATAATAAATACAGACATATACACACAACGGAAATTAAGAATTTAAGACATATATTTCTCAACTAAACCTCATAAAAGCAGATAATTAGATTTCTATTCTCAATTAAAACTTTAATAAGATGACCTCTTTTCGAGACCGAATTCAGCTTAAAAATCGCTTCAGAAAATAATGATCAGTGAAACTAATATAATTGATGGTTTCCCTGAAAGACAGAAACCAGACATTTGGAACCCGATATGAAGCAGAAATGAAAAATATATTACTTCGGCCACTTAAGCGATTCTTTTTCTTCTTCTGATTCTAATTGACGTGTATCTTCGTTTTTTTTTTTTTTTTTTTTAATTAGTTTGAAGCCTGAAATGCTCGTAGGCTATATATTTCATATTTTATCTCTAATTTAATTAAACGATTACTATATATCTTCTTTTTTATTATCGCTCTTATTTCTGTAGTGCTGCATATATATGAAATTCGAAAAGTAGATTTAAAAAAAACGAAAAAATTTCAAAAAAATTGTTTAAGTTATTGATACATGGAATTTCATTACCAAAAATATAAGAATTCGTTAGAAATTCCAAATGATCGGCAGATTGTTTTTCATTTTTAATCTATCTATTATTTTTTGAATTCTTAAAAAACAAAATTTTATTCGTTACTTATATGAAGTACTTTTTAATCCAAAGTGAAATTGCATTGTACATAAATACCAAAATATTTTTCGTTTTCTATTTATATATATATATATATTTCAATTTATATACATTTATATATGTTCATTTGAACCATTGATTTAAAAACATTTTTATCGTCTCGCTTTTAGTTTAAAATGGAGAAAACAAAATGTGTTTTATTCGGCTTAAAATTCATTCCACAAATCTTCAACATTACTGATTTTTGAAAATACAACCTGAAGTATTTTCTTTTCTACCTTGGAAATATCTAGTTTCAATTGACAAAAAAAATGTACGTGATTGATATTTATTTACAGATTCGTTTCAAATGTCAAAATCAACCCTCATATGAATATAAGCTTATTCTTATAAATAAAGTCACTATTAAAAAGTGTAAGATTCGATGTTGGTTGTACTCACAAATATTTCAAAATTTTAAGCATTCAGTTTTGACTAGGCGATTGATAATTTCGAGCTTACCTGAAATCAGAGAACAACAATACATTAGTTTTTTTACGGACTATGTCTTGATTTATTTATTATTCCATTAACATTAAAATGGGCATAATAAAAAAATGTAATATCGACTATAGTATATACATCTCGATTGGATTCATTTAGATTTAATAAAGGAAGCGGCCGCTAGGGGAACTCGATTCCCGTTAAAGGAGTAGGTACGGATTCGACTCATTAATCTTTCTGATGCTATAACCACTAACCAAAAATGCAAAATTCAAAATGGCGAAGCAAATATGGCGGATAAGAATTTTAAACGTTGATGAAACCTCGTAAGATACTCGGAGGTTTTTATAGGTAGATTTTGAATAGGGATTTAATACAATAGTCGACTGTGTCGAAAAACAAATTTGCAATAAATTATTTTCTCTAAAACCTAGAATATGGAATACGACTTGTACCAAGTGCAACAAGCCTACGTGCATTTTCTTCTGGCTGAACATATTGTATTGTATGTGGAATCTACTCCGTGTGATGCAACATTGAGTTTGAAATCCTGCACAGTCACGCAAAATAATCCTCGACTTAATGATTACAATAACAATTAATCATCCCGATCATTTACTGCAGCAAATATGCAAAGGATGTTTATTTTTTTGTTAACTCTCGCGTCCAGTTCAACGGAGTAATCCAATTAAAAAAAAAAGCACGAGCTTTGCGGCGCAAGCCATAAAGACGCGAAACGTTTAAAACTATACGTCGCCGGTAATTGGGGTAAATAAAATTCCGAAAATTCTCGAGAGCCGGCGCGAAAAATCGTCACCGTTTCCAATTAAAATCGTAATTAGTCCACCCCGTTCGAGAAAGCGAACTCCACCTGCGGTGGTGTGGTATGGCTTCTCTCGAGTCGTAGGAAATAAGGAAAAGGGGGGGGGGGGGGGGGGGGGGGGGGGGGGGGGGGGGGGGGGGGGGGGGGGGGGGGGGGGGGGGGGTAGGAGAGGACACATTTCGAGCGACGATGACCTTCGAACGAGTTCGGAGTATAGCCGCGGGTTCGGGACACGCACCGAGAGTGTAGTGTCGCAGTGCGTTAGCGCAACGGGAATCTCGTTTGGAAGCGCTAACAAAGTTACCCGACACTCGCGCACGCAAAACGCACGTCATCGCGCGTAACGAACGATTACGCGTGAAGATATATATATATATATATATATTCATATATATCTATATGTGTGTGCGTGTGTGTGTGTGGGTGTGTAGACACACACATATATATATATGGAGATAGAGAGAGCGTCATCGTCAGCGCGAACAGAGTGGTGACGTTGCACCGTTACGTCTAACCGCGCCGGATCGTTATTAAATTATACTCGAGCCCATAACCGAATAATCATTACGGCCCACTAACGAGGCGCAAGCGTTTTAACGCTCAAACGTATCTCGCCCTCATGCTCAATTGACAACGAAATTATCGGCGGAAAACGCGCGGAATTGATTCGATAAATTTCAGTGGAATATCGGCCCCCGCCCCCGCGACGTGTCGGTTGCTATCGCGTTATTATAGGAGCGCCCGCCCCGTATACAGAGTTGTGTGAAAACGTGTAATTAGTTTTGGCGAGATGATTTCGGTTTTCGTTTGTAAAGTCATTCATTAGTGTCTCGTCGAGCCATGGAAATGCTCCCCCCGGCGGAGGTGTCGTTAGATTAGATCGGAGACCTGCTATATAAGCGATTTATTAAGTTATATTACCACGACGTGACAAACCCCATTTTTCATGCCGACATATATATATATGCGTGTGGATACGTGCGTGTGCATCGCGGCGGGATGAAGTCATTGCTTTGGCGCACAATTCGCTGCTGGATTAAAGCGCTTGCGAAAACTGCGTGGATCATTACGTTTCGTAATGTGATTTTAACTTCGTTCATGAAGTCGGCATTTCCCGCAGTGCATTTTTATTGAAATTGCATCGAAGCGTTTTTCGTTTGGGAACTTTCAAAAATGTTAATTGCAATTTTGGATTTGGCATTTACGAAATGGTCCTGATGTTGATTACATTCGTCCAATGTATAATAGTCTTAGTTTCGCGTGAAATGATTTCTGTTAATTGTAGAATTGACATTCAATGATGTGAATAAACCGGAATGAATTTGAACCAACGAATTGCATTGTTTTAATGGATTGAAATTTTAGCATCGAATTCGGAAAATTGGTTTTTACATTTCTGGTAAAATTTAATCTGGAATTGAGTTGGACAAACTGAAGTCCATTCCAATGAAAACTGTCCAATTGAATTTTGAGCGTGATACATCGGGTCCTGGCCGGGATCCCTATTAAAGTAAGGGTTCCGGCTGGGGCCCAAAGTGTCACGCTCAAAATTCTACTAGGGATGTACATTTCATCTGATCAATTTGATATGCTGAATATGACATACAGAATGACGTACAATACTGCTTTTTAAAATGTTTTGAAATACAACAGTTTCAGATTTGATGAACTTGAGAAGCATTGAGTTGGACATTTTTAATTATACGTATCATTTTTTCTTAAAGCCGTAAGAAGGTCTCCTACCGAAACCCATTATCAAAGATGATTCGTACGGAACGCTTTATTTTCGTCCACTTTTCGTTTCACCAAATACACACAAAAGTTATGAATTTTTAAATTCCCATTCCGCTCGCTCTCACATTCAGGTGATTCGAAATCCTAAATAAACAGTGAAACGCCAAGTTCGAACAGGTTGCGCCACCTGCGTTGTCCGTTTATTTTTTCTTCCACCCACCGAGCGGCGTTTCAATTTACTCGAGCCCGTTTTCCCTAATCGGTTTTTCGGTTAGTTTTTCGTAGTGTCCCGGACACCGGAAACGGATTGATTTCATGAAGTAACTTTCCATCGATGAAATTCACCGGGATCCCGTCTTGGAGGTGGCGTATATACCAACTCGGAATCAATTACGATGACTTTCACCGCGTGGGCGCATCTGGCGTGTTTGGTCCTCTCGATGTGTGGGTGGGCGCGCGCGCGCGCGTGTGTGTATGGAGCGCACACACATCTAGTTTGTATGTACACAATGCAGCATCGGCTGTGGGACTCGGAGTGACCGCCGTTAATGAGTTTCTGAGATACACGGGACAAAAATTATCATTGATTTCTCCCGAAAGCACGACGACTTTTTTACATTATTTTTTTTTTTATATTTATATCGCTTTCAATGCCTTTCCATTAAATTGAAGATTTGGGAATAAAATTAGCGTTTTATTTTTGATGAATTTTATAATAATTTTTAGCAATTTCTAATTAATTTATTAGGATACAATTTGATAAAGTGAAAACTAAATTTTTTCAAGTTTTTTTTTGTTTTTGAAAATTACTTTATACATAATTGTACAGGGAATTTTGTCAACTTAAGCAAATCAGCTATGAAGTGAATGACTAAATATATTAATGAATTTGAATTATTGAATCAAGTGAAGTAAGTTGACTTATGGTTTAATTGAATTTGAGAAGTCAATTTCATTGAATTGACCAGACTTGAATTCAAGATATTTCATTTGAATCGGAATAATTCAATTTTAATCACCTTTGTACATAATGAATCAACTTAGTTTTGATTGAAAAAAATTAAATTCTACTTCATTTAAAATGAATTGTAAAATGAAATAGCGAATTCTTCGAAATAGACACATATATAATGAATTGAATTTGATTTTGGAGAATTAAATTTAAATTTGAAAAATTACATTTATTTTTTTTTCAGTTCATTAAAAACACATTCTTCCGTCGAAAGTAAATACAAATTAGACAAACTGAATTGAGGTCATTCAGTTTCCAAAAATTGAATTTGAATTAGACAAGTAGACAATAGTTCATTTCTATGAATGAAATTTCTTTTGTACTAATTGAAAATCAAATCGTCAATAAAATAGATTAATTTGGCTTCACAATAATGGAAAAAATTGAGATTATCTGAATGGATTTAGATGACTTGAATTAAGATTCTTGTTTAGATCAATTTATATGGTATTCAATAAAATAAATTCACATCCTTAGATTTGAATTAGAATTAAAATCGAGTGGAATTTTATTCAACAAATTCACTAGAATGACTAAACTGAATTGCAGGAAATTGATCTGAATTAGATAAAATGAAAAACATATCTATTCACTTATTCTAATTCAATTCACTCCAGTAAATGTGTCTAATTGAATTAGGATAAATTAATTGATAAATCATAAAGAATTAGGCATTAACTATAGTGATTTCTTTTTGTGAATTCGAAATCGTAAGTTAATAGAATATGAATTTGACGATTATATAGAACTGAACATCGATAAACTGAATTGGAATTTAAATGCTGCCGACTTCTAATTTTAGTATCTACGCAATGTTCGGTGATTATTTAACGATATTTGTTTACAGAATTAATGCCACAAAAAGCAATTATAGCTTTTTTCCTACTGAGCTCCACTTGATATATAGTGTACGTTTTACAATTATTAAGAAAACACGGAAGAAAATAACGTAACGCGTATTCGAGCGCCAGCTGATAATTGCTTTAGATACGGCTAAATTGGAAAATGTCAAATAAAGCGCAGATTAAATTCATTGAATAAAAGAAGCTGGCTTTCCAACATGTAATAATTGCTTAATTTAAAAATCTGAAAAAAATTTAATAACAAGGAATTTCATTATCGTTTTGTTTAAAATATGCACTGGCTTACGAAATGCATTTTACGTTCTGCCAGTGGTAAATAAGTGAACATACGACACGCGGATAAGCTTTACATGAAAAGTTTATACGTAAAACTAAATAGATGTTTTACTTGTCAGGCTAAGTAACTAATCCGCTTAACCATAAAATAGGTATTAAAGTGATTACATGAAAGGATAACTGGATTGGTTATGCAATGAGCAATTGCATCAATTAAGGATAGGGAAAATTAGTGCGCTTTTTTACACTCCAAGCGATAAGTAAAGTGATCGAATTAGTTACTTTATATAATTTGTAAATTGCATAACTCAGCTCAAGCGGCTTCGTATTAATACCAGCAAGCATAACGTACTTTCTTAAATTCATTTAATTCATGCATGATATTCCACAAAAGTTTGAAAATATTTTTACATCATTATACAGTGCAATTTAATATTACTTCGGTAGATTTGAGCATATAATTTCCTGTACGTGTATAGTAATTTACATAGAAAACATAATTTAAAAAGTTTGTCTATTCCATAGACATATATAAAAAAAAATTGATTAAACTCCATTAACGCAGATGGAACATTAAAAAAATGGTCGTAAAGTAGCGCGTTTTCTCCCGCTCTGCGGTATGCACAGCAGAACTGCAGATAAATGACCAGAAGCTATAATTTCAAAAAGTATAGTTCATTTGTTCACTTATTAAAAATTACCTGTTCATTTATTTACTAGGTCCGAAACGAACAGATTTCCGCCCTCCGTAAGGAATGCTGTTTGTTTGCGGCATTTTTTTTTCTCTTTCTTCAAATCAGCAGGAGTATATCGCAAATGTCTCACAAACAACAGTAAATTTAACGCGGAGCAATCTCTTCTCGGAATGAACGCATACTTCTTACGAACAGTTTCGAATCTCGGACGTTTCTCAATTCACGCGAGGCTCGCAATTACTTTTCCTGCAGTTAAAAATCCGATGAACACGGGCGGGAACTTCCTCGAAAGAGAAAAATCACACTGGAACAAAAGCCGCAATCTCCTTAAAAAGCAACGCCTGCATGCACCTGGCTCATTATCATAAAGCCTCGATTCGCACGTTCGTCGCTTCGACGATGATGGGAGCGAGCGCGAGAAAAGTTTATGCAAAGCCCGCTAATGCTCGTGTTTACCCAGGAGCGCGGTGTCTCGGCGATGAATGAACGGCAATAAAACACGCGAGTTAAGAATCAACAGTCACGGGGGGGAACCGCACTCTTTTCAAAACGCCAAGAAACGCGCGGAGAAAAGCCGCGTCGCCTTTTACTTCGCGCATCGCGAAAGTGCATCGGGGCAACTATCACAGGGAAAAACTATTCGCAAATCCAGGCGACCTTTCGTTACTCGAAGATAATGGAGATACTGAGTTTTCCAGAGACCTATGTCCATGTGTCCCTTAAACCTTCTTTCATTTCTCACATGAGAAAATGGGCATTAAGTACAACCTATATTCACCCCTATTGAAGTGTGATGCATATAAAAAATACAGATACGCGACGAGGAATTGGAAAAAAAGAAATTGTCAGTTAATTTATAAAATTAATTCGAATCCAATTATACGATTACACTTCATTCCAACGTCAAAACTCTGAAGAGATGAAATACGCCTAGATGAAGGATGAGAAACTATTGAAAGCTCGACCTGGTATTTTGGCAGTTTCGATGATGTCGTTTGTCAGCATTAGATCGCTCAATCGGAATAAGCCAATTTTCCAAGCGATTTCTTATCTGGTCGCGTTCATCGACTGGTGCACTAGCTACGGAGGGTAGCGACGGTCTTCGTGCACTATACTACAGCGGATTACCAGCATTATTTCGCTGCGATTAGGCCCTTTTATTTTCCATTATGCATTGCATTTTTCGAATAGACGTCAATGAAGTAACGATTTTTTTTTTACTCTATACGACTACTTCATCGACAACCCCTTACACCGCATTTACAAACCCCAGTTCCATTAACATTCAAACTTACGTCATAAGGCAACCGTTATTTCGAAAAAAATCTTTCTTACGTTTCTTCTCTAGGTCAATGAATGGGCGAAAGGACAGTTCGGGCCAGGTGGCTCGTAAAATATCCAGGTCCACCCTCGTCGGCATCGAAACCTGCAGAACACCTGCAACGCCTGTATTCGAACGATTTACCGGGGTCCCTGTTGATTGCCAACTCCATGGGTTTTCCAGCTCTTAAAATCGAAAATATCTCGGGCGCCTCGGGATTGTATTAACATAAATCACGGATCCACTTACATTTTTCGCAGAATTTTCTCCGCTAATCCCCGTTTATCACTCTGTTATCCCGTATTACGTTTGTCGGTCGTTGATATTAATTGGAAGATTTTAGTAACACACTGTGATGCAGATAAACTTGTAAAGACACGCTCGAGTGAAAAGCTATAGCGGATTTGTAGCAATTATCTTATCAAATTCGAATCGCTATCGCATCGATCTGAAACCTGCATCTGCAAACGGCTTGACAATATAATGACCTACTATTATTAATTAGCGCGAGTTCAGAAGCACCTGCCAACATCGATACGCTATCGGAATGTAAACAATTTTGTCACCTCAACAATCTCATTGCGTTCGACGTTAATTCATTTCTTCGATATAGGCTACCAAATGCAGATGACGCCAAAAACAACGCGTGTACGTACGTTATATGTATATAAACGCAACGCCCCATAATGCGGACCATTCTAGATCGAATTACAAAGTGAGAAAGAGACGTAAATTATGAAGGGACTCGGAGAGACCAAATTGGACAGGGAAAAGAAAAGAGGAGATTTCTCAAGCCGAGAAATGGGACTTCTACTCGAGCGCTCCTGAATAGTCCGATGGCGGAGAGGATGGAGTGGGCCTCAAGTCCCTTCAGTATCCTCTGAAAACCAACAAAGGCTCCGAATCTAACTTACGACGTGCCTCTCCAGTATTTCCTTATTTCTTATTTTTAAAGCCGCTCGCCCGTAGCGTTCCTTCGGATCGCCTTTTGAATGTCAAATACTCGAATGGGGAGTGTTAAAAACGGTCCTTAAATTTCCTACTTAGTATAATAACTTTATTTTTCAACTTCAACTAAAATAATTCATTTGCGCCACTGTGTTTACTGTATAGTTTCTTCAGCCCTATAGTTTTTAACTCTGCATTAACCATATGTTTCGTCATAGCGTGGACGGACAGACGGGCTCGCAAATAAAACTCACTTTACACATCTGCGAAGTGAAATTTGGACGCGGACTGATGTTTACGCAATTCAAATAATGCGTTTGGCGTTTGAACGTCTGTTCGATACGGGAACATCTGCCGAGATGCCTGCGGTCGAGAAGTGGGTCTATGGCACTCGATGACGATTCTCCTTGTTTGGCCTACCGCGCATCTCTTTTCCTTCATACTTTATTTTCTTTCGTGCCTCTCCCTTTTCGGGCCATCTTGTATTTTTCGTCATTTGCTTTTTAGGTCTGTTATTTTTTACAATAGCCCGGTGCTCGATGTATACTCGATAACTAATGTACCGTTCATCGATACTTAATCCCATTAGAGTTTTCGATAAATTAGAAATAAGCGAACAGTAGGGTAGCTGCGATATTCGTATATGAAAATGAATGATCCAATTACGAATCTGTAATATTCATTATTCTCCTGCAACACGTCATATAATTTGCTTTGTCATTCGTACTGATTCTCCGATCGTTCAACGTTTACACGAGCACTTCTGATCGTCCACGCCTTATTTCGCGTGCTTCTTGAATTAGCACTAATTGATATTAATGATGAAAAAACAACGGAAAAAAGGGTCGCCTCGGGAAGGGGCAAACCGAATAGGAAATAGACAAGCAAACACCGAGGGACTCTCCAGGATCGGTCACTCGTCGGTAACGATGACTGGCAAGTATCGCGCGCTGGCTGGTTCTCCTCGTGCACGGCTTGAGAACGCAACCTGGACAAAGCCGAAGAATAACAAACCGTGGTTATTATGGCACTGCGAACAATAACGGGGAGTCGATGTTTCTAATTCATAGTTTGTTCATTCGTAACAGACACAGGCAGCGTTCGATTACGATTTTCCTCACGATCGACTTCGTTTGAACAAGGAATCAATTCACCCTTAATAAACTACAATTTACTTCTACATACGTCACGAGTGAGAAATGACAAGTGGTTTTTCGAACACGCTGGCGCATTTGGAAGTACCGTTGTCGATATTAACTGCGTTGGTAACACTTTACCTCCACGTCATTCTGAAGCATTTTGCCTTTTTACAGATCCTCCTTCCAAGTAATTAACTGTTATGAAATGCAAACGTTATTGTTGCGCATGTTTCTCGCGCATAAAACTTTGTGTAATGAATACAAGTTATATTTTAACTGGAGGTTCATTGGACGCTCATGATTCGCCCATTATTCCATGAACGAAAATCGGACGAACATTGGATTGCCAGATATATGCGAGTTAAAGACGCCCAGTTTGTGCCCATTAAAAACATTCTTTCATGTTTACGTCCACTGTGCAGCCATTATACTTGTACTATTTGGGTAGAGGATTGGAATATATGCGACATACCGCGATGATAACCGGAAGATTTTTAAGACCCTCTTAAAAATAAGATATTCTTAAAACTCTCAGATCGATACGTACAAGTATTCACAAAAACCCTACATATTGTGATGTTGTTTAACTCTGAGTAACAGATTTGCTACACTCAGTTGGCTGTTTATTTAACGTTTGTCAAAATCGCATTTAGAGCTTAGTCCGCAAAACAAAATCCGAAGAAAAGTGTATACAAGCGAGTTAACAAATATTTGTGCAAGGGCGAAAGGAACGCGAAGGCGCGTGCGGAAAGAAAAGAGTGTAATCTCAAAGCAAGAATGAGAAAAAGCCCAGGACGGGAAGAGTGCGAGAGCGTCGGGGTTAAGACATTGTCCTGCCAACAGGTGGCAGCAGCCTCGCTCTCGGCATCTAGTCTACTTCTCTTCTCTCGGATCTCCTCCTCCTCGCTCACCCCTTTTCGTTCACTGTGCAGCCACGGCGGCGATAACCCGCGGCGACACCCGATAAAACCAGGTCGTAGCTGCAGAGGTCGGGACTTCGGCTTCGGGTTAACTTCGATGCTGAATGTAAGTGGGGGAAGAAAAACATCGTAGGGATTATTGGATGGAGAAACAATCCTCTAACGAAATACACGCTTGCTTTGCGGATACCGCAGTAACAGCCTGTACTGCCGTGCGGCGTACACAAACGGAAGGTTGATAAGAAAACCAAAAGAGACATCCGCTTACAAGATTTGTACTTAATGTTTTCCCAAGTGGTGTGCGACTGTTGTTTTAACATACATGCGATTTCCTTTGAAATTAATCGCGATTATGATAAGGGGCTCGTTTTACCGAAAACAATTAATGCATTCGTACCTAGGTGACCCACATAAAATAGATGCTCCGAGGCTACAAAGTTCTCAAAAAATTGAAAGCATTTGATACATGCAGCACGTGCAGAACCGCCTGATAAGTGCTCCTGCATTCATCCGTCTTGCCGTTTCTGAAAAGCTACCAGAGAACCAATAAATCTCAGAGGGGCGGCGTTTAAGGCAGCAGGACTAAACAAACAATAAATTCCAGCTGAAAACGGACGTTCCAATCCCCCGCAACCGTTCCGTCCTCGTCGTTTTGAGTGCACGACAAAGGTTCCCTTGTTGCTCTTGATCCCATTCAAGGAAACGCCATCATCTCTTGACCGTACTGCACGAAATCCTTCGCTCTTTCATATACACCACTACTAACCTGTAGGCGGCATCATTTTTCGCGGTCCATAAAATCTAATTGAATACTTACAAAGTATGGGGAAAAAAAATAAAATACGAGGCCATGGTCGCTGATAACTTGTTTATATGTGATCTCGTTAAAAATGCCAAGTTCAACGCATAGAAATCAACCACGTTAGCCTGAAGCCATTTCAGTCGTTTAACCTATCCCTCTTTGTCTTGAACTCGGGCGCATCTCCGGAATCCAACACTTTTGCATTATACGTGCAATGCTGATGACTAAATTCAGTAGGGGATAAAGGTTATCATGCGAATTTATCTAAATATTCATGAAATTCGAAATCGTAATTTGATATCTGTCAGATTTTACAGCGCCCACAAATCAACTTCCGTCTAGAATGACTATTATGTGAAATCGACCGTGAGTCGGTTTCGATATATACTGCGGAAGGAAAGACAAATATTCCGTATAGTCAGGGTGGTCCCATTAATAAGCACAATTAGACGGAATTGAATGCCCTCGATACGCCGATTATTACGGGGGCCATAGACGAATGGTTCCCCGCCCGAATGTCGGAACAGGGCCTCGCTCTCGACATACCCAATTGCCTTCCCTCACAATAATAATCACCGGGCCACCGGAACCTTGTTTCATCGAAATCCCTGATGAGTTCGCGGCCCTTTCCTCCTTCTCTCATTTCACAACAATCGAATGATTTCGTCAGAAACATTCGATGAAGACATTAATAACGCAATAAACATTTAGGCTCCTTTTATCGCGTTTGTTTTTTTTTTTTTTTTTACTGAAATGCAGTCATTGTTTGTGAATTATGTTGCAGAATTGCGCATTGCTCGACAACGAAATGGAATTACTATTTCAAGTAGTACAGTGTCAAGTGAAGAATAAAGATTAATGTACCCGAAGGCATCATGCATTTCGTTGACTCATTTATTCAATTTTATTGAAGGCTAATGGAAGCACTATCGCCATTCGCTCTCAACTACCAGTGCAACAAATTCGTCCTTTATTTATAGGCGAGCTTGCGGAGTATCGATTCGATGTCGCGACGCAATGGACGAGGAAGAGCGGTCCCTTGTCTCTTTCGCGAGAAGGACGGACAGATTCAAATTGAAATGTAATGTACAACCCTGCACTCTCTCCTCCCTGCCACGCCGGTTCCGGAGATGGCTTTGGGGGTCGGGGATCGTGCTATCGAGGACTGTACGAAGAGGGCGCCGTGGGGCGAGGGGCGGGATGGGGGACGAAAACCAGCGGTTGGGGTAAGTGTGGGTGATTTACTGCTTCGGGTTTAATGGAGACTGTTTACTGCTAATTAAAACCAAACCCCATTTATGCCACCGCATCCCGAACGGCAAACTGATCTTGAGGCTTGCGCGTCGGTCGCCCAGTACGTCAAGCGACGCGCCCAATCGGCGAATCCGGGGCTCGTCGAGCGAATGAGCCTTATTTGGTTGGGCAATTAAAAAAAACTACCGCCTCTCGCGAAGCACCGCTTTGATATGCATTAAACGACTCGTGACTCCTTATCTAACGCGCTTCATGCGAACACCGGTTCTTCCGTAAATCGTAAATAAAATTAATTATGGAAGGTGCACTTCGTAATTATGAAAGTGCAATCTCGCTAAATGCGATACGCCGGGAGAAAAGCGAATCAGCGAATTTCAACAACGAAGCGTCGTAACTGCGCGCACCGGTGCTTATAGACAATGTGGCGTGGAAGTGCGATGTACTGGTTCTTAAATTGTTCGCTACGATTCTGTAATCTTACATAAATATTTTAAACGCGATACACTTTACGGGCGCCATTCGATCAAATTAATAGCGTTACATTTTTAGGTTATTCAATGAATACGTCTTTTGTTTCTTCGGGCATTTCGCCATTCTGTGAGGTGTTTCCAAACACACTATCAAACTGGCACCAGTTTGAAGCGCACTCATTCGCTCATCATACGTACGTCTCTGAATGTCATTTTCTCAAAACGATGCTTGGTAAAATGATCCTCGGAATTTATGTCTATACATATCTTTTATGTTTGACTGGCTATTAATGAGAAGTGAGCACTCTTTTGCAATGCGTTAACCCGTCAATATTTTTTGTTGGTGTGTCAGTGATTGAAATATTTATTAAAACTATTATTGAAAAAAGTAAGTCTGGGTTATTGCTAAATTTAATCGAACCAGCCTTAACGCTCATTGGATGAAAGAAGAATTAAGTCTCGTTTTGTTTAAAACAAATTATTGGTTGCCATAAAGTTTTGTATTGATAAACTGCCTGTCTCGTTTGAATTGTATCAATGTACAAAGTATAGCCTACCTTACGCATGACGCTAATCGATTGAATGTCATTTTATAAGGGAATAAGACGCAGGTTGTATGAGTATCTCTTTATAATATTGTACTTGGTTGCAATATTCTACTAATTAAGTATCATAATAGCTGGTGAGGTTTTTGTGCAATTTAAATTTCAAATAAACATCAATCCTTACTGATGCATCTGTAAATATATAGTCTACAACTGTTTCCTGTATGTTCTACACAATTACTGTATGTATAGTATATCAAGTCCATTACATAGTGTACTTAATATAATATAAAGAGGTGATCTTCCAGGTGATATATGCTATAATTAACTGGTAGCATTCCTTATGCTTTAATGTTGTCAACTCTGTTCAACTGGACGGAATCAATTTATGTGATGACATATTCCAATTCTCACTTTTATACATCAATGCTGCAATCAATTAAACTTTTGGATAAAGAAGTCTTTAGAACAAACGGTTAAACGTGCAAATGAACATATTTTAGTTTTCTGGAAGAAGGCAATTTTCGTTTTAAAAATTGTTTATCACATTTATTGGCACAAAGTCAGTTATTTCTCCGACATAACTGTTGCCACGTACAAGAATACTGCAGAGATACCTCACGAGTGTAAAAGGTGAATACGATTCGCAATGGAGCTTTTATACGAAAGCACTCCATATCACTTTATTTAAGATTTACCCTCTCGCTCGGCCCTTTCAACCCCCAACAAGACTCGTCCATTTCGCTGGTACGTTCTCCGCCTCTCCCTTTCTTCCGCTAGCTCGAACTCTCGTTCTCTCCTTTCCTCCCCTTACTCCTCTTAAGCTCGATCCTGACTACTCGAGTGTCCTCCTTCTTCTTCTTCTTCGTCTCATAGTCTCCTTCTCTTTCTTTCCTGCGTCCTTTCTATACATTTCGCCATCCACTCTCACCCGTTTATTTATTTCTCTTCCATTCTCTCTTTGGGAAGGGGAATTCAAAATTGACTTCTGCGACATCTCTTAAGATGATTAAATATAGAGAAAGAAGCGAAATGATTTTTCAGATTTCATTATTTCGTGATTCGTTATTATATAATGACTCTTCGTAGTATTCAGGGGCCGTAGGGTTTTCAATTATTATGATGTATTGGACCGTCTTTATGTATAATGGAAAAGAGATGTCCTTCTTTATGACTTTCGGTTACTTCTGACGTGAACTCGCATAAACTTTTTCGCAGCGGTATTATGTAATAAATAATTCTACTTCTTCTTTAACTCGCTTTATTCCATCAAGCGCGAATAAGAGAATAATAATTGTTTAATGACTTTAGCGTCGAGAAATTTGCAAGTGCGACGCTAAATAACTATATTACCTCGCATTATTCTTCCTTAATTTTACGATTTATTTGGTTTTCACGACGAACCTTCGAGGAAATGTAGAAAAGGAGAGAAAGATTTATTGTTCGGTTTCTGCTATTATCTCTACCTGTTATTATAAATGACTCTATGCTTATCTCGGTATAAAATCTTCATGTTTGTTTTTACCCTGAAGAAATGGCATACACGCATTCATACTGGCGCGAAGACCATCTTCCGTTTTCTCAATCCGTCCTTCGTCCTGTAACTCTTGCCGGTCTCTCCTACTCCTGTCTTCTCTTACCCTCGATCTCGTGTGCTCTCTTTCTATCTCTTTCTCTGATTCGCTCTCTTTCTTCCTTATTTAAACATTTTCTATCCACGTTTCTCTTTCTCTCTCACTCTCCCCCTTGGACGCCCTCCGTCGCCTTTCACGTCGCGCATATTTCCCTCTCCTTCGCACTCGTGGACCAAATGCGGGAGTCTCAAGATCCGCCATATAAACCGGTCGGTCTGGTCCCTCTAGTCCCCACCATGCCAGCCACCTGCTCGCCCAGGCTGGGCCCTTTTAGTCTCGACGAAGCCGTGCCATTAAATTTATACGAATCCCATCGCATTTATCCCGAATTCACGCCTGCGTTTCTCATTTCCGTGAGAAAGTGCGACTAAAAATCTGATTACAAGAAGGTCTGAAAAATTCAAGGTGAATTTCGACGAGATTCTGCCCAGAAAATAAATTTTCACCTAATTCGCCGATGTTTTCAGATATCAGATTGGCTGCAGTGCGAGGTCGCTTCTATGACGCTCAGTTTACCAGCTTGTATACCTTCTTATTGCTTAATTCAAACCGTATGAAAATAAATAATAGAATGTGGACAAAAGAGAGAGCGAGAGAGAGAGTATTCAAAGTATTCAAGGTAACACGACTACAATTCCATTCTGAAAAATAAGCAAACTAAATCCATTTGTAAACACATTTTCCCCATTTTACAGAACAAGCGCTATTAGATTCCCACATAATAGTGAGCATAGCCAATTTAGTTTTAAAACATCTTCATATTGTCAACGATTCATCAATCAATCGTAGTTAAAAACCTGTACATTTGCAGGCAAACCCGTCGCGCTTGTCTCACGGTCGTAACGCTTTCAACTTATGTTATGCCACAAAAGGGAGTGTCAAGACGACCCAACCCAATGACTCGTAAAAGGCATCTGTAGTCTAATTATTGTGTTATTAATTGTTAATAGTAATTAATTACGCCGTGTCCCGCAGTCATGCTAATTGACATTGATTTATGGCTTTAATTAAAAGAGGTTCCGGCCGAGGAGCGTCTTGCAGTGGAAGGGAGGTTTTAACAACACCTTTTAAGAGTCCGCCCTTTGTGTTACAGCCTTACGAAAGGCGGCGAGCATTCCATAAGCAACGCTGAAGCGAACTATTGTCTCACGTCTAGACGGCGAATATTTTTGTCCCGAAATTAGCTCGTCATCGAGAGCATGCAAATATTTTCGCTTGCACCCCTCTATTCTGCGATGATTAATTCGTGTTTCTGAATTCTAATTAAAGCAATTATTATCGTAAAATGGATTACAAGAGTTAGCATGTTGAGCGCTTTCAATGCATCTTATAAAACCTTGAATATTACCTTCTCGTGATAACGCGGACCTTGTATTCAAGAACTTAAGCCTGGACTAACAACAGAACTAATGCTCGACGCGTTCATTGTGTATGTATTACGATACAGGTGGGATTCGAAACGGCCCAACCGCCGGTTCTCTATGGGATCCGAAGCAATCAAACAACGGTGTTTTTTTTTTGTATCGCACGCAGCCAATCAGAACAGATTATAAAAATAAAAGGGTCAGTGATGAGTAAAATAGGTCGTGGATTTTAACACGACTATAAACTTTAGTTTTGGATTAAGAGGAAACATGAACTGTATATCGGAAAACATTACATTATGCAAAACAGAGATTTAGGGTATTAAGAATAAGATTAAATTGGGTATAGATTTTTAAATTCTTGATATGCCTATTATGACCCAGCCTAGTTATTTGTCTTTTCGGGTTCAAGGTCGAAATGTGGGACAAGAGACGAATGAATGAGTGGGAGAGGATCTGTTTTCTCTCGGTCTCGACACTTTGGGATGCTATGAAAGAAGTTCAATACAAGATGCCTTTACAACAAAGTGTAAATACGTGCAAAAGAAATTATAGCCATGTTGGTTGGAAATTATTCGACTAGAACGTAACTTAATAATCGTTACCTCTTAAAAGTATGATAATGTACGCGATATTTTACCTTGTTAAGAAGTGACTCAACATTCTCAAGTATAAAAGCTGCTCTCATTAAGCATCTGAAAAAGTGCTCACCCTAAATTTTGTAGATGCTTTTACGTCACAAGGAGGAATGAATGAAGGAAAGATCTGATGTGGTCCCTTGATCGCGGATGTCCCCTACAATCCAAAATTAAACTGTTTCTTAAAATCAACTACATTGTCACACCAAAGTATCTAATTTCTGAATACATGATGAATAGACAATTATCATAGCTTTGACGAAGTACCTTTTCTTTGAATACCTTGCCTACAAAAATCCGATCGCTACTGCCCAACCCTCGGCAAAATAATGAATTCCCCGAACCGTCGTTCTTAAATTCGCGTGCTGGGTTAAAAAGGGAAACTTCGTTAAAAGGAAAACGAGTTTACATTTCGCTTGATGTACCTCGGCAGACAGTAGATTCCTCATCGACCTGTCTCGGTAAGATTTAACGTTTATACTCCTTCTACCCTTGCACACCCTTCAGTTTTGGCGCTTGGGAAAGGAAGACTATCTCTTTAACTCGTAAAGATAACCGGTAATAGCGCCGCGTGTATTACTCTCCCTACTTTTAGACCCACTGCTTCGCGTGGGAGAGAATTCATTAAGTTACTGATTTACCGGCTACTTCCGTTGTGAAAGACGTTACACGTGTCGGACCCGGATAGTCGTTTCTTTTTGTAGACACTATGGTGATATTGGCACGAGTCAATCACCTCTTTAGGAGGATTTCATGGCCAAATGGGGCTCACGCTCGCATCAATGTCACATCAAGTGAAGCGATCGACAAATACGTACATTGAAGTTAATTAAACATTCTTAGAAATGAAATATTCTTACTCGTAAAACCTGCTTCCAGCCAAATTGGATTTTTTACGATTTCCGGAAACTTCTTTGAGCAGAATTTAACCCAATTTAATACCATTTGGAAAATTGAACTTTAATTAGATCAAGCGCCGATTGCTATTTATAGCCTAACGTTCCGAAGTAGTTTATAAAGTTCAGGAACATACTGGGAAAAGTTTAACACTTTTGCAGCAGACTAAGAAATTTCCTTTCACGATCGAATTATAGTCCATATAATATCGCGACTAAACACCTTCGCGCGATTATCAGGCTCCTCGTTGTGCATCTTCGCGGGCCGTGCTGGCAGATTGCTTTTCTCAAAGGTAACGTTAAAAAATGAATTCGCAGCTGGTTAAAAACAAAAAATTTCAATTACATTTTTTTTCAGCATTGCCCCCTTAACTTTCGATTACGAATCTCGAGGTTAATTAGTTCCATGCAATCAATCACTCGAAAATAAAGAACAAAAAAGAAAAAGGAAGGAATAAGAGAACGAAAGGAGGAACGCGCTCGGTGCATTAACAAACGCCAAAATTAAACGTGTGGTTTAACGCCGTCTTGGTAATTTTCTCGCAGAAACCGTTCTCCGCATGGCGAGGATTCTTCTTCGACTCGGCTTTCACGAGAGCCTAACAATCTCGCCGGCAGGCGATAATTGCGAAGCGAGGCAAATCATCCTGCAGAGGGTTCGAGGGGTCGTGACCGAAATTAACACGATGGCTCTCTCCCTCTCTCTCGCGTTGGGTCTCGCTTCTTCTCTTTTGCTTTATTCGCCTCTCTTTCGCGCGAACCGCCTTCCCTTGGCACAATAGCATTTTTATACGCGGATAATGAGCTTCAAAGACACGTACAATGTAGCGCGATGCTTTTCTCTTTTTCTCTCACTTCCCTTTTTCAATCTGGGAATCTGTCATTCATCTGTAACGTGTACTCTGGTACGCTAATGGACATTTGGAGTATGCTGTTAATCAACTTTTATCATTAACGAATTATTTCGCGGTACCATCACATTCCAATTCACTTTATAAAATGAAATCTAGAAATGTGCCGCTTCAGGTTTCGTCAAATGTTTCGCTTTTACAGCAAGTTTGCATATATTATACCTGCGGGGGACAGCAAGTTCTGCGGACTTTCATAACCGATCGAAGGGCTTCAAAAGAATTCAAACATTTTATTTTTCCGTAAAATATAGAATCGAGACTCTCGCCAAGTACTCCACTCTGCCGTGAAAAACCTGGGTGACCAACGGTGAAATGAGCACTCAAAAAGAAGAAGAAGAAGTAGGAGCCCGAAAAAAGGAAAGGCCAAAAGAAACGTATAACGGAGAGACGGAAAGGGAAAGCAGTGACGACCATAAGCAATGGGCAAGAACTGAAAAAAAGACAGCGCAGTACCAGGGCAAAAGGAAACTAAACTCATTTCCGAGGCATTAACCAATTACTTTTTGCGAAAGGGTGTCGGTTACCTTCAGCTCGTTGTGCATTCCCTTCCTCCCTTGCCGACACTTGCCTAACCATCTCTTTTGCACGCCCGTGCCGGTTCTTGCGTTTTCCTTCCATCTTTCTCGTTTGAACTAACTCACCCCGTACGCATACGCACGAGCGTCATAATGAAGAAAAATATAAGCTCCGATGGATTCGCGAGCCTCGTACATCTTTGTCAAGGTTCCTCATTACATCCGGCATGTTTCAAGCTTTCCAACCGTACGAAAGAAACCAACCGAACCATCGCGCTGAGCGTTTCTTTTAATTTTCGGAGATGCACGGTGTCACCTCAAATTGAAAAGGTGCCCTTGCACCTTTAATTGTCTTTGAAAAATTTCCGACAAATGATGAGCAACGCCTACTCAAACCCTCACACCAGCCATAATGTCTTTCTATGGTGTAAACTCTTGTAATCGTAACTTAAAAATTCACGTTTAGAAAATAATGGCCGTTACGAGCCGTGACTTAAATAAAAAAAAAACAATTTAGAATTAATAAATGAAATTCATAACGGATAGAACGTGATCATGAGAACGTGATTAAAAAACGTAATTAGGTAGAAACCTAAATATCGATCGAAGGGGTCCCGAAAAGTAATATTTAAAGGTAATTGATCAAATAGTCGAAAACATGTGCGCGGCGCAATGAAGTACTGAAATCAATTTCGACAACAATTTCGTATTAATTAACCACCCCCGCATGTGCAGTCGTAAGTCTGCATGCAGGCTGCACCATACGCGCGTTCATCTTAACCGAAAAACAGCAACGTTTGCAACGTGCTCATTCGGCATTGTTGCCATTTAAGTTTAAGCTAGAAACTGATAACGTCGGGTGACAGGCTTCTCCACGGATAATGTAACCTTGCATACAACATATATGCATATAATCGTTTGCCGATTATCACACGCATATATATATGATCCAAAGACGGTGCACTCTACATGTATCAGCTCATCTACCGGTAGAGCGGACCACAAAGCGGTCGGTCTCCGCTCTAATATCTCAGTGGCTTTGGGCGAACTCGTTCGCTTGTGCAGCTCCTGCGTGAGCGTGCGTGTGCACTTTCCATATAGGTGCACGTATGACAGTGTACGTTTACACACACACGCACACAATATATGCGCGAATATCATATTGTCGGTCTGAAAACCACGTCTATAAGAATCCACTTAATGAAATTTCCGACGGGAAAGGCTCTGCACGGTGGTTCGCGATTGGCCGGCTTTAAGGGAAAGCAACCCGGCCGCATGTTGCCTGTACGAGGGAGGTATTGTGGAGCAATTAATAATGTCATATTGCTCCTCCTATGTTGCCTTCACCCCTCCGTGCCCCTGACGGCTATACCCCGTTTGTCCCGCTGCACGCCAACCCCCTTCGACGCGGAGCACACGGTACGTCACCCTCGCTGTTGTGGTGGGGTGTGTACGTATACGTACGGAGCGCTTCGCTGGAAGCAAAGAGAGACAGGGGAAGCAACCTGACTGCTTGCTTGGATATAGGCTGTTGCGAATATTACATTCCCCGTGTATATAGGCATGCTTACGGCCTGTAGTCGTGGGGTATATCCCGGTACGGAGCCGGGTACAATAAGACGGCCTTAGCAATTAATTCTCCTGGTTTTGCTAATTAAATTTTTGGCATCCTCCTTTACACCCGACCATGACGGAAATAACGCATTCGATTTTACAACCCGTGTAGTAGTACGGCACGTTTTGTAATATAAACCTGACATTCTTGACTTGCAATAGAGACGCACATCCCCGGATGATTATCTGGATATTTTGTTGACAGAAGGGATGGTTCCAGTCTTTACGTTATAAGTAAACTAGAAATCGGGAATAGCTACATTTTCAATATTACACGTACGTACAGTGCGAGTTTGGTATAAGTATTGAAGTGCAGAAAATGAGCCTACTGCGGTACTTACAACGCGTTCAATATTCATCAGATTCTACAGTATGATATGATGTGAATAATTAATAAGGGGTCAAGAATAAAGCCGGCCAGCATGGAACAGGGGACTTGAGCGATGCACGAGGGATGAAGAACCGATTTTCCGTGCAATTTATAATGAATCGTATATTTATTGACTTTACTACCCACATGATATTTCCTATTGTACTTCCTATAGTTGCCAGTTTACAGACAGCACGACAGTTCATCGACTGTAAAGTTTCGAACTAGTATCCTCGCTTCTACAAAGATGTGGGTGACCACCGAAGTTGCCAGGATTGAATCGAGGAAATTTTCGACTGTTGACATCCGTCGCAAGCACGGTTTTACCCTAGGCGAGTACTGATGAACCTATAATAGAGAACTCTATGCGATAAAATGCAACCCTTAGTACATTCTAACCCAGTCTGGTGTTTTCTTTTGGTCCATCGTTCCTCTTTGTCCCCAAATCATTTGTCCGTGTATAAGGTTAAAAGCCGTAGCTTACCTATTCGCGATGATGTTGAAAAGGACTGCTCTCGTCCCAGGTTCGATAGGAAGTATATTCGAGAAATGAAATCGAAGCGAAAATAAGGGAGTAAAGATCAGCAAAGGGAAACTGCAACGAGACAAATGAGAGAACAGAGGCGGCATGGCTACAACATTGTGCGCGAAGAAAAGAAGTGACCGGGTGAAGAAAGAGCGAGCGAGAGAGAGAAACAATGTGTTCATTGTCAATTAGTAGAAAGACGAAGCCGAGGTCTGGTTGGGTTTTTACGAGAGGCCGGGGTTGCGCGTGCAGAGTCGTTTACAGCCGAAGAGAATCGGATCCCGTGGCCTAAGTGACCCCCTTCTCCCATGTTCTCCCCTCCTCTCCCAATCTCCTTCTCGCCTTTTGCACTCCGACATCGGCCGCTTATGTGTACGTCAGTTTGGGTGTGCACCCCTGGCAAGATTTACGGCAATTCGTTTTTGCCTTCTTAAGTGCTTTCGCATTATCTCGCTGCAACTAAATACTCTCGTCGACGAGCCGCGCACGGATGCGTGTGTAACGAGTATATTTGCCCTGGTAAATAAATACAGCGATGTCTGTGTGCCCGTGCACGGGATGCGATGCGCGTATCTTCGGCGGACGCGTGTGCGTATACACACACCGCAGGCGTGTCATCGCGCATTATCCGCGAAACACCTGATCATGGCTGTATAATTATTTTAGGATGGCACGACAGGAACGCGGAATTGGGAAAAGGTGAAGCGTTCGGGAGGCAGCGGGAGGAGAATAATTAATTACATAGCGACGTGATTAACATTCGAGCGACGCGCACGTGTTGCGCGACGAAGATTATTTCTGATTACGATCGTTGCCGATTTGTCGAAAAACAGGACGTAATCGGAAATTGATAAGAGAATGTCCGATAACAACGGGAATCGACGGCTGACGTCAAACTGTTGTTCCGTGTAATCGATATTCCCTTCTTATTTACGTTCGGATGAAGGAGTATTGACGGTGATGAATAGCATTCGGCGCAACAACAAGCTCTTATTAAAAACTACGACGGCCATGGACAATTTCAGTTTATGCACCATATTGCAATTTTATCAGTGAAATTAAATACAACGCTCCCTCTCTCATAACGTCAGTCTCTCTTAGTATCACTATTCCAAAATCCCCCTGTTAGTATCGCACTATCGCCGTTGTGTCAGTTTTGAGGGGCATCTATATACATCTCCATTTATCAGTCATCGTTAAAAGCTAGAGAATCTGGAGTGTGCAAACTAATCGTATGCAAAAGGCGAACCGTGCGGTAAGGGAAGATCGATAATAGATAAGATGTGACGTACTGATTTTTTTCTTCTTTTTTTTTTGAGCCTCTCATTTTCACATTTGACAGGGACTTTGTGTACCCCATTAATTTTGTCTAAATTTATATTATAAAGACATTTATCGGTTCACAACACTTTTATTTACTAAAATTTTCACTGATTCGATGAGTCGTGCATTCAAGCCAATTACAGTCCTAATTTTAACAAAAACTAATCATTCTCTTAAAGGCAATGATCCTGACAGTATGATTAATAAACATTATTCGTTGCGTTCGAAATTATATCGAAGTTACGGTTACGAGTCAATCTCCGTAATTTTCTGCCCGAGTAGCGGTAATACGCATTCCACATACACGAACGGCCAAGTGGAACAAGTAAATAAACGATTAAACATGACAGTTTCGGTGATTTACTCGCTCGATCGGTCGTCCGCCAATATAATTCATCGAATTGTCAATCTGTTCTAGCGAATGTTTTGCAATCGGATCATTTAAATTCCCTGATTGGGAAAACGTCGCGCAAAATGCTAATGCTTCTCGCTCGCTATATAAAATCACGCGTGGGGCGAGCAATTATCGAGATTTCACTCGAGTATAGTTCAAAGAAGGTAAAACCAAGTCGTGAAATTGTTCCGTAATGGATTGGAATATTTTTATATATGTCCGCTGCTGCCCCGGTCTACCTGTGTGCGGCCTACTGTATGCATTCTTGATGGCATTTTCATGACGGCTCACGAGCGAAGCGAAGGTGTAGCGAACCGGGCTAATTAAAACCGCGAATAGTAATTAATTAAGCGGACGTCAAGAGAGCCTAGGATTGTCGGTAGGCAGGAGTTCTCAACGCGCACGCGAATGTCATCCACCTTCGCACACCTGGAGAGTAAAATCGATTGTCCCGCCGCGGTTTTGCCACGTGCCACACCAGCTATTCCGTCTGTACGAAGATATAATTTGGAAAAGGTGAAATTGATTTGTTTTTTATATGAAGCTGACAACTTAGTCAAAATGTACTTTCTGAAGGAAGCAGACCATCGTCAAGTTTGTGATGACGTAATTTAAGACGAGTTTCAGTTGACTGTTCAAATTATTATGGCACACTATTCCAGAGTGATATCCGTCAATCAGCATAATGTAATTACACGGGTAGTGTCTATGTGACTTTAGCGCACGGGAAAAGTCGACGGCCACGTTAATTTCGCGTTAATTACTCGAAAAGTTTGCTCTTCTCTCTTTGCCGTCTGCACGTGATTTGATAACGCGTGTGCCTGGAGAGCTCTTACGGGCTCGCCGACTCGCTGTGATTGAGCTTATAGCAATTAATGTTATTGCTTGGGGTAGCACTGTACATACTCCAATTCTTCCCCTCCCTTCTCCTATCTACTCGATCCCCGTGCCCCCCCCCCCCCACCTCGTCACTTTTCTACCTCTCCGTCGACCCTCCTCCATCCATTCTCATCCGGTCTCTCTCCTTGCTTCTCCTTCTCGCGGCGGTTCTCTCCCTCTTCGTCTTTCCACCTATCTCTCGTTCTCGTATCTCGCTTTCTCCTTAGGGCGACTTCGAGCGAGATCTCAGCTTAGGTAGGGGTGGCGGAGCGCGGAGAAAGGGGTGACGCAGATAGGGCGGCTAGTGATTGTGTGTATACAGGCTAAAGTCGAGGTATATTGTGCTCGATAAGAGGAGGAGGAGAAGCAACCACCCTAACCCGGCATTGCCAATGCTATTTTACGTCTAATGGTTATAGCAACTGTGACTCTTTCCTTTTCCATGTTTCGGGCTTGAAATTTCATTTCCCCTTGATTGCTATACGACAATTTAAAATACTTCAACATCGAAAGTTTAAATCCGCCGAGGAATAAATTATGACTCGTAATTAGAGAGTGCGATTAACTTTAGAAAGCTGTAATTTTCTTGTAAGGCCGACTGCAGAGATCTCAACTTTCGCTGTTTATTTAATTGATTACCCTGAACGTGTCACTTTTCCAATTGTGATAAAGATTCCGAACTTTACGAGAATGATTCCATTTATTACTTTTAAATGTCGTTCAAAAGACGAACCTATTAACCCCCCGCCAGTAATGTGTACACGTCGATGCGCTGGACCGTACTCGGGAGTAAGTTGCTTCTTTACAATATATATGTCCGGCTATAAAGTTCAGGAAGCTGATGTTTTCATATGTGATCCATTTTGTCGAGGGACCCAATACCATTAGAGGCACTATTGCGCTGTGGGGATAGGCAAAACCCTCTCTGTACAGTTTCAGCGAAGTAGCCGTTTCTCGCCTCTTAGTGCTCCATTAGTTTACACGAGCAATAATAAACAGGAATTACAGGATCGGCTTGAAAATGATATACGCCTCTATCCTCTTTCCCTCTCTCTCTCTCTCTCCCTCTCTCTATATATATACATATATATTTGTACCTTTTTTTATGAAATGTCTCATAAAATTCTAAGAATTAAAAACTTGCTGTAAATTAATTTCATCGATCAAAAATCGCAAAATCGATACATTATATATCGGATATAATCACATTTCATTACCGCTCAAAGGATGAAACGGCAAGTGTAGAATAAAGATGAGATAATATCGACGAAAATAACTGCGTCTAGACGTTTATAATCCAATGATGTCAAATTACTGTAATTGCTGGTTCGCCTTTCTTTCCATCAATTGCCAATAGACTTAAAATTTACATTTAATCATGATGAAATATTGGCGCAGCATTAACGTTGGATTTTCCAGCCTTTGGAAATTTCACGTTTTAGCTTAGACGGGCAGCGTCCAATCGGATCACCCCGTAGAGTGCGACGTGGATTATATATGGAGTACCTAAGTAAGAGAGGGTCTTGTACCGGGAGCGAAAACCTTTTTCCCATACCCACTTGTGTGTGTGTGTGTGTGTGTGCTCCGGCTAAAGGTGGATTCACAGGACTCGATGCAAGCATGTAGAGCCACGACCCTCAAACTATTGAAACGTGATTCATGTATTAATAAAACATGATCGTGCTTTAAAGCAAATATTTGTAATGAGTCGCTATATAGCAGGAAAGTGTCGAATACTCGGTAGGATGATTTTTCAAGGTTACAACGGACTAAATTGCTACATCTTCTTGCCTAGATACATTTTTCCATTGACGATCTTCTTTGTTTCCTTTAACAATTGAAAGCTTTACGACATGTCGTCATCGCGAAATTTTCGGTGATCAGAATTTCATTCGAAAACTGTACTTTAGGGGAAGAGATCCGATGTTTCGGGTTTCTGAAATTTTCGTGGCTTCCTGCTAGATTCTACGTTAACGGAAAGGACGGCCACACGAACGAGCGCACGTCACTAGCAAGGACGAGCGTGTGTGGGTGTGATCTCTCAGACGACGTATACACATGAATGCGAGAATGGCCAGAGGGCAGCTAACGTTTATAATATTAACGCTAATGGACTACCTTATACCTTATATACCAGCCATCCTCCTCTTGCCACCCTGCTCGCATCGTCTCGTACAGCCACCGTTGCTATCGTTCGTCCTACTCCCTCCACTGAACGCTACTTCCCTCGGCACCAAAGTACAGCGTAATATTCATAGGTGCATGCAAGCTAATGCATCAAGGCGCCTGTCGCAGTAATCGCGGATGGGCGCATCGCATCTTAGCGGTAACCTATCTGCAGTGGATCGGGTTGTAGCTGGAGTAAAAAAGCGTCAAAACAGCCGATAAGTGTGCCAGCTGATGATTTATCACTTCCCAATAACTTGCGATTAAATTCCTCGTTAATACGCCGAGCTTGAACGCGACGGCAGTTGCTTTCGCCAAGTTTACCAAACTCCCGGCCACTTTACGACAACTTTCGTCCCTAAGCCGGCAGTCGCTTTTCGACCTTTCGAATCAACGTATTGTCGAAATTTAGAGACCGGCACATACCGGTCTCTAAATTTAATTAAATTCTACGTAGGCACGCGTGGGATGTGTAGGCGCAAGTTCCGAATGGATTTTTAGCGTGTCAATGTTGGAAAACTAATAAAATTAATTTTCTGTCTTCTTTTTACAACTTCCTTTTAATTAACGTGCAAAGAAATATGTTACGTTAACTTGGTCGTCATCATTAACGTACTTATAGCGCGATGAAAGAGCGTGAAATTGTATTTTACCATATAGCTACCAGAAAAACACCCTCTGCCTCCTTTATCTGGTAATTGAAATTGTAGAAACTGCGACTCATAACGTGCTTAGTATAATTAATTAGTATCAGGCATTTAATGAATTCTAGACGCACAACGATTTCCTGATATCTACTGATTTTCATATTTCTTTTGATGTTTACTGATTAGTCGGGATCTATTAATTGCTAAACTGAATTATCCCGTATGCATCTGGACGTATGCAAGGCTCCTGGACGATGACAATGGCGTGAAATAAGGAAAACTTGTTTAGCTGAAATTGTAATATTCCAATTTCGCATGGTAGCGGTGATCAATTACGGAGTTGATGAGCTACGATCGCCAATCAACATGGACGATAAGCCGAATGGGGAGTTGATCCGCTGTCTAATTCGTGCTATGTGTTATATGGTCTACAATATCAACCACAAAACGCTGCAATTGTTGAGCAAATAGAAACACCTATAAACAAATCTTAGCATTTCTTTAACCAATTACAAGTACAGTTTGGAAGTCGTAGGTCAATCAAAGCATTACCAAATATTCCAGTCAATAATGGGTCAGCCGTTTATCGTCTTCCACATCGGACGATATTCATTCGGGATTAATCGGCGTTCGACTTCACAACGGTACAATATTTTCAGAACTTATTTGACGGTACGAACTTGTTTGACATCGGTTTTAGCGCGTATAAGTAAATAATTTCCTAGAAAGTAACCGCTTGGAGATTAGCCATTTAATTACTTTCGGAATCCTGATCATTCATAAATTTTGAATATAATTTCAAATCGGACGAATAATTAATAAGTGGCATTTCAACATCTCAATTACATCAACGCGTTCCTTCTAGGGCGTGATTCCGAATTGCAATTTCGAATCGAGCCTATAAATTCTCGCCGTTATACTCGGGAACTTTTAACTAACAGTCGTAACTAAAATGCTCGTTGCACACACAAGAAGGTGGCGGATTGCTCGCGAGAGCCGTTGCTATGAGCGGAGCACGCGCTGCCAAGAGTTGTATAACAGAGCGATAAATTGCGCACTAAAAAGTGCTAATGTTCGATAACGACGAGCAATCGTTCAGCCTTCGGTATATATACGGGCGTCGGATAAAGGTTTGCACGCGTGTAAGCAGCACGCGACAAGCGGACGACGGAGAAAGCGTGCAGCAGCACTTGAGAATGACGCTTTATTTTTAATTAATATTATATACCTAATTAGCCCGCAGGGGGTGGGCAAATGGAGTTTTGTATATTAATTTAATTTTCAATCTCACGGGTAATTCTTGGCGCAACGTTAGTTTTAATCAACCCGCGGCCACATCGAGCGAGAAAGAACGGGGGCGCGAGGGGGGGGGGGGGGGGCTGGGGCGAAGGAGAAAAGGAGAGAGAGCGAGCCTAGGAGCGGAGCGCTGGAAGGAGAGGGAATGAAAGGGAGCGAGAGAGACGGAGAAACTGTAGAGTGTACCTACAAGGCTAATAAAAACCAGCAATAAAAACCGCCCCTTAAGGCCACCCCCGGGGCGACCCTTTTCTCTCTCGCTCCCTATCGCCGTCGCGCTCTCTTGCTCTCGCGCGCTTTCTCCTCTTTCTTCCTTTCTTATTCACACACGCGTAAGCCTGATTTCTCTCTTGTTCGCTCCCACATTCGCTTTCTCTGTTTATCGCTTCGTCCACCTGCTCAGGATTAACTTTAATCAAATATTTACATTTTAATTCGCCGCTCTACACGTACGCGCACTTCCGACCCTTTTACGATAACGTCGTCATTTAATTGCAAACTGCCAGTTTCGCGTATAAGCGAACAGCCTCCGCGTTTGGCCTTGGTGTTTCCGCGCTTGGCAATTGGTAAAATAAAAGATGGCAGGAATAACAATGTGACATTGACAAGTGAGCAGTCGGCGGAATTTTATAGCGCGATCGATATATACGGAAGGCGTGCATTCCCCCGGTGCGCGTTTATTTGTCTTTACGAATTTATTTCTCTTATTCATTGGCTCCCCATTTTTTTGTGCCGGACGTTTGTTCAGGCAGCCTTATTGTTTTATCATGAGCCATTGTCATGTCGACGTAATTCCGATTCGTTACTTACCTTCATTGTTCTACCCTGTTTATTGCGCGGGTTGCGGAATTACCGCTCTTTTCGTATATACATATATATAGGTATACGTAGTTTACAATAGTTTCGGCTTTGAAGAATCCCTCCGTCCGTTCTCGAAATTGTTTACGTGCATTCGAATGAGAAACACCACAATTTCTCGGAGCGATAACGTTCATTCATAGTTTTTTTTGTTTTTTTGTTTTAATTTTTTTTCCCCCTTCTTTCAACAAAATACCGATGATCTTTGTTAAGTGAAAAAAAAAATTCAAACACCACATCAAAAGCCGTAAAACGTGCGGCCATGTTCTTTCGAGAAAACGGCGCGAAAGCTGTCGCACGGGAATCGGAATACTCGTAAAACGATAAATTTTCAAATGACCTCCGAGATACCACCATCTGGACGGGAGGCTCGTAGGACGATGCTCTAGGAGTGAATTTTACCTGGCCGACCGACAATTTCAGGTGTGAGACTTCCGGTTTGTTGTGTGAAATCGTAAATCCGTTTTCGTGTAGTTTTTACGATTTTTGAAAGGAAGCGGCGGCCTCCAGCCGTAAATAACGAACGTCATGAACTGTGAACGTCCATTAAGGTTGAGTAGCGATACTTATTATAGAATTACTGCTTTTAATTATTCTTACTTTTCGACTGAGAACACGAATCTCTTAATAATATTTATTGCAGAATCTTACGAATGCCAGACAGTAAATGTTGGGAAATTCATCGCAGAAATTACTCAAATTCATTAGATATCATTTTAAGAATTCTTAGAAATTATATTTGCTTCGATTATCGGTTACATTTAAAAAATGTCTATTCTAACCATTATATTCATGAACTTTATAATAATATATTTATATATTTTTGCTTTTTGTCTATCATTATTCGTTATATGTAATAGGATTATGATGAATATTGACTTCTTTTACATTTTTTTTTTGTAAATATAATAGTATTACAGTAATTGTGAAAAATAAATTAAAAATTTCAGACAAAGCTTTTTTCATTTCGTATAACAAGGTCATAAAAAATAGCAAAAGAATTATTGAAAATGCTGATATTACTTCATTACTCACTTTCTACATTCTTTCTAAATCTTATTTAGCGGGTAACAGAAAAAAACTGCCCCCATTTCAATACGAGTGAATTATTGACTCATTTAATTCCTAAGTATTGGCAACATTGCATTCGTTAACTTGCATTTTGATTCGATTCATCGCCAATTAAGATGAACAGCTGAGTAACTTGTTATAATACAAGTAATCACTTTTTTGTATTATAAAAGTTACTCAATTTCCATTAAGTTAAATTTAAAATATACCAAATATAGTACTAATTCTGAAAAATTATATATTATGGCAGAAAATTAGACATATATATGCAGTTTGTGAATACATACATTTCATAAAAAGTCAATCTTTATTTAAAAAAAGTGGTAAAGAAACTTTAATTAGTGTACCAATTGGAAAAAATACTTACTGCTTATTAATATGAATATTAAATTACAATATATTATCATTATATTCTCAAAATTGATAATAAGAAGTGTAAAAAAAAAAAAAAAATTACATAAAACACACTTTAATATACTTTAATGAAAAAAGAATGCGAAGTAACAGCACAAATTCATTAAACTACTAAATTGTATATTTCGATGTAATATTATGCAATATGCAATATTCTAAAGAATCAATATCTTCACACAGTAATTTCTTTAAAATCCATAGTGAATTATATTGTTATGAAAGTCAGCCATACTTAATTAGAGGTACAAAATTTATTTATTTTTTTCCATTGTTTCACATGTAAAGTTCGTTGAAAAGTACGTTATCGGTTATTATTTTGAACTCACCACTGTTATTCATTAATTAATTTTATTTTGCTTTATTATTCAAAAATAATTAGATTAATGTCAAAGTATTTGCAATGACATGAATGGGTGTTTTTTGAAAACATAACAATAAATAGATCACGGATATCATGTAATTAAAACTTTTAATTTGTTCAATGCAATACATACATGCATACGTACATACACACACATATATATGTATATTCCGCGTAATTGGAGAATATTCATTTAAAAAGGTCATTTTTTTAGAATACCATTATAGATAGTAGCTCAGGCATTGATTTTCCAGGTGAAGATTACGCTAAAGATAGTGAAAATAATTACTTCAACATATAGGCATGACATAAGATATTATTGATTTGTTGAATTAATACGTTCATTACATTTTATTGAGTAACAAATTATTTCTTGTGTTAGAATTTCTAATATGTTTTGAATAACAAATGACGGACTACTATAGATATATTTAAAAATATATGTATGAATATGATTGCATGAACAATTAAAAATAAATTTATTATAACAGAAGGAGAAAATACCAGTTATAAAAAGTCCAGTGACGTGGACATTTACTATCGGTGTTTTCCTTATCATTATTTGGAATAGATATAAAGCCCTACGGTGAAAATCCTATTTTAGCAACCTTCTAAATATTACGAAATCGATTTGAGCGCATAAAATCTGACATATATTAGTGCAATTTTCCTATTGCCTTTACGACGAGTAAACGTTTTATAATATAATACTTTTATATACATGGGAACAATTTGAAGAAGAAAGATACGATAAATAGGTGAATAGTATTTTATTTCAAACACATTATACAAATCCTGAAAAAAGTTGGTTAAGAAATCATTTTTTCATTACACGAAATAAATCAACGATTATTTTTTTGCATTTTTTAAAAATCATTATTAACTTCAAGCTTAATTTGAAAAATATTTACTTAATCGCGTGACCAAGAAAGTCGAGACGTTATAGAGAAACAGTTTACTGGGCGGATAACTCAGCCGGATCGATTCCTACTGTATCGAAATTGAAATGTATTTTTTTCTCGGCTTACTAGACATTTCCATTGTGGTAAACAGGAATGAAAATAATATTATATAGAACAAAATAAGAAACTGACTTTTAACATTTTATTACCTTTCTAATATACAATAATATTTTATTAAATAAATTTATTGTTATAAAAGTATAATTTTCACAGAAATTCTTTATTTGTGCAACGAACAACATAATTTATCAAAAAATAAATAAAATGGTTTGAATCAAATTAATTTTCTAAATGGAAGCGAACAATTCTTTTTTCATTCCAATTTTTCAAAAATTACGTTTTTAAGCTGCTTCTCAAAATGAATTTATATAAAACAGCGGAAATATACGTACATATAATAATATTGATTAATTGATATTATATAATTTTTATTTATCGACTCTTTAATACATTTATATATAAAGTAATAAAACTTTTTATTTGATGCAAAGTGTTTATGGATAAATGCTTTTACGTACAAATACAAATAATAATGTTGACTTTTTAGTGTGCCTTTATGTTATATTAGCAATAATAAAAAAAGACTATACATTATTACCATTACTTTACAGTAATGCTATATTACTGTAATAATATTTGAAACGTGTCACTTTGTTACAAAATTTATTAGCACTTAGCGAGTTGCTTATCATTTTTTTTGACTTTATACTTCACCGATCCACTTAGTATTATTGACATTATTTATTATTATCATAACATTTTATATACAGCCTTTACTTTGATGTAGGTTTCTTAAATACATTTGAGCCATGACAATAAATCAGTTTATACACATTAAATCATAATATTTCGTTCGTGCGTCAATATACAGCAGGTCAGGTGTATAGATTGCTGCACTTTGCTAGACTTTAAACCAACCGCCATAAAACGAAAACTAATGGCTGAACAATTCTTTTCTTTTTTTTTAAATGCAAGCTGAAACTTTCATTCAGCGAAGAGCAAGTTTTCCTTTGATAAGATTATTATGACTGTTATGATTACGTTTTTTAAGATACCGTTAAAAAATATTTTGAATGAAAAAAAAATGAAATTTTATAATAATATATCATCTAATATGTATAAATTAAAAAATAATATATTATATAATGTAATTTATATTATTGTATTATAATAATATAATACTACACTGTATAAAAATCTGAGAATGGAATGATACGAGTTCTAATGCATAGGAAATTATTTTTAAATTTAATCGTGCAAGAAAAAGTTTCATTTACGTACCGAACACTTTTGGCGTTTCGGTGAATTTGTGTTGCTAGAATAATATTTTTCTTGGCTAAGAAATTTTATTTTTAGCAAAAATGACTGTAGGAATTTTCTTTTTTTTTCACTGAGTCTTATTTCTGCTACAGATTGATGTATTCAATTTATATTTATATATGTATAATTTTAATTAAAAATAATCATTCATTTATAATTGATTTTTTGGTACTTATTCTTATCCAGCAATTTATAATTTGTGATTCCCAAGTTATAAATGTACTTTTAAAATCAAGCGTAATCAAACTTTTTTAGACTTTGCACTTATACTTGAAGAACTTGAATTTATTTTATACATGAAACGACAAACAACTTTAAATGATAAAAATGTAATTTATTTGGTAATTTTTCTCGTTCCTCACTGTTCATGCACGTAGTGCAGTCAAAGACAATGTGATTACAATCTTCTTGGTTTTTGTTGAATTTGCAATTAAAATTCTTTACTACTCATTCCTGAAATTTTTATCGTTTATAATAATGCCTGCATCGCCTTCCAGTAAAATCATATTGTAGCATTGTTGGTCTGTCAGATTTTCAAAAATATTTAATACATCATTTATTTACACAATTTATATAAGCAACTAAAATAAATTATTACTTTTGAAGCATTGCAACGAAGGTTCGCTGCAATATCTTTTACTGGTCCAACAAAAATGATCTTGTGTTAAAAATGTATTCTCGTACGGATTGTAATGTTAATGTATACTAAGAAAATAAATTCATATTGACATGCTGTTCTTCGGCGTATCTCTGTTTCCAATCGATGTGATTTTCTTCACTTTTTTTTCAAATCATTTAATTTGTGCGTCAATGTATAAACAACCTTATTTCTAAAACCTTTTTAATGATCGAAATAAGTTGAACGTAAAAAATTTATACAATTTATTGACTGATAATATAGTACACATGTAAACTTTGTTTCTGGTTGCCAGATAAAGCCAGGGTTCAAGTGAAAGGACATTTGACGAAAAAAAAACAGGTAATTTTTGTCCAAAATTCAAACTGACAAAAAATACAGTATACAACAAAACGAAATTCATTTAATTCGCATCGATATATCTACGAACAGAGTTCAACACTAACGTTATCCAAATTAATAGTTAAATTGCACACTAATGTAATGTTACTCTCAGAATACTGTAAATAATAAAACAACACATCAAACGAAAATATCTCTACGTCAAACGTTATCGTTCTGATAAGGAAGCTATCTCAGCATTTTAATGCACTCAATCGGTTTTTCTTGACCTGTGAATCATTTTTTTAAAATTAATTATATTCTCATGATAAATCTGCGTGGTCCAACGTTTAATAAAAACAATATTACTTTGTTAATTAATGGACTGATTTTGATCTGATGTTAAAATAATATTCGACGACATGTCATTCTCTGATAAAACGTTGTCTCTTTTCTCCTTTTGAGGTTTCAGAATTCGTTAAAAATCATTAAAAAAATATCAAACTTAAAAATTATTCATAAATTCAATATAACATATGTGGTCTGTATTATTTTTATTCGTGACTACATTCAATTTCATTCCTGTACATGAGAGTTTACAAAATTCAATTTGCATATATTTTGTAAAAATAATTATACTAAAAACACTGACTTTTTGTCGCTTTTTTTCATTTCACTTGTCTGTTGTTAAATTGGTATATTTTAATTTTCCCATTATATTTTTTATTATCAACAATTAGCTTTATATTTTATAAATAATTTTAATTTCTCTGACATTTAAAAAATAAATATCATCTTTCTAGAATCCTCTGAATTCAATCGTATTGAATTCTACATTACATTTATAAAAGATTTTGTACGAGATTTTTCTTATCTCAAAATTATATTGATATTTTTCTCATATTCCTTTAATCGAAATTTTCTTCTTCGTCTGATCTTTTTTTTGAGAAAATAAGTTATTATTCGGTTGATGTTCATTTTTTAATAATTTTAAAGACGATATTACTTTCTAGTTTGAAGGAAGCAATAAATCAATATCTATTGGTTCTGTACTAGGTCATATTTATTTTTGACAGGAACGAATAAAGTGTTTCTGTCAGCATTGTTTCATACTTAATATGTCAAAACATATTGCAATATGTTGTTAACATTGCAAAACGTATACAATATAATAAAATTAAATTTAGTCTAAAATAAGAATGGATATTATCAATACAATCAAACCAATATTAACAGTATAAAATCTCGTCTACAACAATATTCTCTATTTCCAACTCTTCCAAATCTATTCTCCCTGCAACGAACAGCACGACTTGGTATTTATTAGGCACTTTGGTACCCGTTCTACATTTCCTTCAAACGACATTGCGAACGACGAAAAAACACAGCGCAAATAGAGAAAAAAAAAAAAACAAAAAAAAAAAGAAAAAAAAAAAAAAAAAAAAAAAATTGGAAACACGAAATTTACTAATTAGGAAACTTTCAAAGTTACCGAGAGCTCTGGACGATTCCACTCGACCGGAGTGACGTTCCGATCCGTCATCAATCGCGACAGGTTGTCTGGTCCGGTGGACGTCACTCCGTCTGAGTGAAAATCGTCCTATAGAAACGAATAGAGTGTGTTGACCGTCGCAATTACACGCGCGATTTCCACTCTGCGGGTGTAGATTTCATCTTAAGAATTAACCTCGAAACGAGAGACAGGGTAAAGGGCTTCTTTGTATCTCGCGAGGTAATTCGATCGAAAAAGGGAGAATCGCCGTGTGTGGCAGCGACGGTTGCCACATGCCGCTCAGGGAATCGTGTGCGAGCCCCGATAAGGGCCTAATTATGTACGCGGAAGATCTTATCGGGCCGCACTCGCGGCGATATCGGGCCTAAACTAATTGGACGGCTTGATACGTGTACGACTGGGACGTAGAGCGAAAAACACTCATACACACACACAGTCATATGCACGCAAACACGTTCGAGCAATATGCATACGAGCCGTATACTTTCTGCTCGCGTACACTCGAGAGAACCCGACGACGTGTCCCTCTTGGCCCGTGATATTTCGAGATGTCCTGGCCGGTGGCCAGCGCCTAGCCCGCTCGTTTTTCGACGATTTTTCGAAAATTTCGCAACATCGCGGTCGGCGACAATCAGCCGACGACCACGTGGCGACGGAGCGCCTGCGTGGTTCTTGGATCGCGCCGTGAAATTTCGAGCGCGTTTACTTTTCCCCCACTTGGTCGCCTCTATTATTTTTTCAAACGTTCGTCGGGATTGTCGGCTCTAAACATATAAACCCTAAAGATGTTGTGTTTCGTTAGGGTAGGTCCGACAGTGCGGCAGCGATGCCGCACTCTTTTACGGTATCGTTGATCTCTGTTCTTTCCGAAAAGCACGAGCGTGTGTGTTTGCGTATTTATGTGCAAGGACCCAATTGGGCGAGTGTCACGACCGAAATGGAAATGGCGCTTGAAAAGGAATCGTCGATAATGTGTGTGCATATATTATTTCGAGTGCGTTTGCAAGCCTTTTAAACGCTGTGTACACGCTTTAAAAGCGGCGACTAATATTGGCTCGAGTTAGCGCGGCGCGCTTTCGTTTAAAAAAACCCACAGTGGGTTTGTTTTGTGACGTTGGCTTACCGAGTTCCAAGGCATGCGTAGGCTTTCCAGAATCGAAGTCACGTTTCCCCCGTCGAGGCGATAACAAAAACAACGATAAGGATACACACTTCCTTCACTATCTCGACAGCCGGTTCGAGTATACGACACTTGTTTATCACACAACTTTTTATTTTTATTGTTACTGCTAATCGCATGACACATGCATTTCTTTCCGACCGATGCTGTATACTACAGCGATCTCATCCGGCTCCGTCACCCGAAGTTCAGTATTCAATCTTTACATCCACGAGTTTCGTCAACTTTCTCTATTGCCCAGGGACGTTCCTCCTCTTCTCACGGAATGTCAAAAACTCTTCCGCCTCCGAGGCCGAACTAAATTTACCCTACGCTTAGAACAAACGTTCCGCGACTCGTCGGGCGGCGATCACTCGGAAATATTTCAAGGGAATTCATCCGGATCCATGCCACGGTATTACCGGCAGCCTTCGTCAAGACTCCGAATTCGATCCGAGTCTTAATCCAGATCACGAATGGGTCTTGTTCCTTTAAGTAGTAACCGCCCTCACCATGACAGACTTTATTTCAAGACTTCCGAGTCGGCGGTTGAATAAGATTTAGGCGCCGTATCGGAGACCGTCATTCTCGTGAAAATCTACTACTGCTTTCTGTACGAGTGAAATTCCCGCAAAATCTGAATTCGAAATTCGATCATTGATCAGTAGTCGCAGACTGCGTCAGTAAGACCGAGCACGAGACACAACAAACACTGCGCGCTGTATACGAAACGTTACGGAACGACTTTGGAACCGCTCGGTACGACGGCGGGCGAGCGAGTGTCGCTCTGGGTGATTCCCCCACTACCCGCTCGTATCAACACCGCGATAGAGGGGAGACATCGCGGCGCTGGAGGGGGTGTACACGAGCTGCACGCGAGAAGGAGGGGGGCATGTTGGGGCAACTAGACGGACGCGAGGGGCGTGAGTGGAGGAGGGGCATTGAAGCTCCCTCTTTCCTCACCTATACGTGCCTCGTCCCTTGCCTCCGTGTCCGCACCTTCGCGGAGTGAAACATTTCACGGGTTTCGCGGGCGAGTGGGGTAGCCCCACTCGCGGAATCGCTGATGGCGCTGGAAGGGGGGAGGGGGGTTCGGGGAGGTTAGCTGGAGGAAGACAACAATATTCCGTTAATTGAACGATTCGCGCGACCGTTGTATGCGGCGCCGGCTAATGAGAAAAATATGCTAGCACGAGAGGGAGAGAGCGAGCGAGATAGATATAGGGAGCGAGAGAGAGAGAGAGGAGCTAGCATAACGGGTGGAGGAGGAGGAGAGTATGCGCGCGTATATGTGTGTGTGTGTTTATGTGAGCTCGCGAGTGTACGTGTGCGCGAGAGACGGAGAGAGCGAGAAGGAGGACGAGCGAGGGAGACAGGGTTGAGGGATTACTTGAAGTAATTACTTATTTTTATTATGCTCCGCCTCGCCGCTCCCCCACCATTTACTTTCGAATCTTCCTCTTCGGTGGATTGCTTCTCGCCTCCTCTCGCCGTCCCGCGCCCCGCGATGGAAGTCTCCATTATAATTAGTTCACTTATTGTAGATAGCAGATTACAGTCTCTCGTTATTTGCACATGCCCGCGAGGCGATAGCCGACAGAATGAAGAATTCGCTTCATTCGGATGCATGCGAACAATACCGATTGAACAGATTTAATAGTATACCCTGATGAAATTAGATTCTCAGAGATGCCGACGACGCTTGTGGATTATTGGCTTCGTTCCAAGAAGTGTCAGATATTGAATAACCGATACTTCCATCCGGATGCTGCATCCGACTTGACGATTGCGACTGTTTCGCAAGTCGCATTAGCGGGGGATTTTTAATTCAGCACAAATCAGCGCTGGCCTCATACCCGTGCCGCGCCGTTTCGTCGCTATAAAGTTGAAAGGTTGGTTCACATTCATGAAAGATTCGCGCACTATCCGGGATCCGCTTTCGATTCTTAAATTGCTCTATAAAAATTACTTATTTAGGCTCTGTCAAAAACTTTCATTCTCTCTGCCAAGTTTCCGAAATATTGCCGGATATTGAACGAACTTGCTCGAAATTTTCGTAAATATTACAATCCGCTCTATCCGGGTGCATGGACTTTCCGATTTTAGATGTTCAATTATTAAGCCGTTAACACAACGTTGAATCTAAGACTATATACATACATACATATATATGTAGTCATTCTATATACGCTTGTCTGGTTCAACAAACCTAAATTATTTTTTATGATATATAGAGTTTCCTACGAGATATTATATTATTAGGAATGATATAAAAATCAATCTTGGAAATTGATCTTAATTAAAAATACGTAAACGATCATTAACTTTAACGTTTTATCTTTATTGCCTATAGGTGATTGAATTAGAGTTAACGTTAGCCAATATTTAATTTGATATTTTTTCTATCCTTTCATTATATACCCTCAAAAACAAAGACTACGTCTATGAATGGCAAATATATTTTATTTAATGTAATATTCAGCTAAAAATTAATAATATTCTATGAACATCAACAATATAAATACACTCTAAAAACAAATACTTAAATTGATTACATCTTAAAATCGCCAATTTATAGTGCATACGTCTGTCCTTGTTTAAGAGGGCTTGTTTACATTACACGTTACTTTCAGTCAGTTTTCTTGCTTAATTCAAAATTTCAGTCCCATTTCTTGGCTGAATTTAAGTATTTCTTTTTACATTGTATGTTAAAAGGAATAAAAGACTAGTTTCTTTCATTACATAATTTTACACAATCATCATGAATGTAAGACGTTAAATTCATGACGACATTACGTTAGTATATAAGATGTGAATAAGGGTACTCTTGGATATAAGTCTGGCACAATGTAAGGTATGTTCTTTTTCTCACTGTTCCTGTCAATGAAAGTAAACAGAGTGTAAAAATAAGAGCATAAAAATCTCAATTCTTCCATAATCAATATAAGACATTTTAAAAGGGTTTTAATTTTTGTTAGAATATTAATACACACTTAATTTAAAAATGATTCACGATCAGTAATAGAGATCTATTTATCAAATATTGCATAAATACGGAGTTGATGACTATTTTTTGTACTCCGTGAAATATAATGATAAAAAATTAATTAAAAGCAATGATAATTTAAAATATTTATATAAAATACATACAATACCATAAAGGGTTATAGTGCATCTTAATGTGTTACAATTCTAAAAAAAAATGTTATAAACTCCATACAGTTATTTGTAAAAAATATTGACCTACTTGATGGTAATCTTTAAAGGGACGTCCATTTGACCGAATGACGAAATTTACCTAATCAGCGATGAAGCTTCAAATACCCTATTATTACGCTGTTATGAAATGATTAACGATATCCGATTTAGAATGTTTTACTACAATACTCCTATACCTATATATGTTCGGCATATCGGAGATTTATCATCTTTAAAAAAAATAATTAAGAGCCACTTAAGATCCGTCATGAAAATCAGTAAAACATCTCCCGTTCGCGGAACCAGGCCCTTTGAAATTGCCGAAAAAAAACCACTCTTTTGAAGAGAATCTAAAGGAGCAAAGGCAGAAAGAAATCGGGATATCCACCCCGACACCGTACTTACCCATTCTGCTCGTCCTTGTCGGCCAAAGTTCCGACAGGGACAGTTGCGCTTGTCAAAACTTTTATCTGCCCTCGCATCTGTACGCTGCGAGAAGAAACGCCGAAAAGAAACATACCTGAATGGTACTAGGTGTAGGCACTTTTACCTTCGAATCGCGAGGAAAGGACGGACAGTGCCAATGGGGTCGCGTTTTAAAAAACAGGGCTCTTCGAGTTTCCAGCTAATTACTCGAGATGGCTTGAAAAGATAAAACCCGACCAAGGCATTGACTGTCACACCACATTACGAGAGCTTTCGCGAATAGCACGTATCAAAAAAAAAGAGAACCGACGTAACTTGTTAGGGATTCGCAATTGTTCTTCGAGAGGATCGAGATTTTCACTGGATTACAGAAAATTCGAGCACTGACGATCGCGGTTCTTATTGAATTAGTTATCAAATTGCGTTGTCGACTTTGACGAACAACACTGTAATATTGCTCTATTCTCGCAATACACACACGTGAAGTTCGTTAAATAAAAAGGAACACAGATACGATTGCAAATCAATTATATATTATAAATAATC
>JAPYZR010000381.1:0-35932 GCA_030522945.1 Trichopria nigra | reverse complement strand
CTCAAAACAGCCACCGATATTGAAAATAGTATTAAAAACTTTAACCTACTACTAACTGATGCTGCTGAAAAATGCTCAAATGCTGGTCCCACCTATAAATAATCACAATACATTTCATACAAAGTAGCACAAAAAATTAAAGAAAAAAGAAATCTGAGGAAAAGATACCAGTCTACTAGATCGAGCAGTAATAAAACTAAACTAAGCAGAGTAATAAAAGAATTTAAAAAAATGCTTTATTTAGAAAAAAATAATTTCACGCTAAGATATCTCCGAGGATTAACTCCTACAGAAGCAACGGGATACTCCCTATGGAAAGGTACTAGGCAACTAAGAAACAATCCAATAAAATTTATACCACCAATCAGAAAACCATGTGGTAAATGGGCCAGAACAGATGAAGATAAAGCTACCTTATTCGCAAACTATTTCAGCAAGGTATTTGAACCTCACTCCAGAACAATTAAAGAGGAAGAAGAAGAACGTGTACTTGCATCATCTGGTACTGGAGACAACATAAAAATAAAAAGTGCCAAAAACAAGGAAGTAATCCAGATAATTAACAGCATCAACAATAAAAAAGCCCCTGGTTACGATAACATCACAGGCAAAATGGTAAAAGAATTACCATAAACAGCCATACGTCGACTGACGATAATAATCAACGCTTGCTTTCGACTACCTCACTTTCCCAAGTTGTGGAAAATGGCAGAAATTATCTTAATACCAAAACCTGGTAAAGAGTCTGAACTCGTAACCTCATATAGACCCATAAGCCTACTATTATCAAAAATCTGCGAAAAATTAATTCTTACCCGAATCAATCAAATAGTTTCTGATAACAAACTAATTCCAGACCACCAATTTGGTTTTAGATGCAAGCATTCAACAGTTGAACAAGTAAATAGGATAGTACCGACAATAAGGAATTCTATAGAAGAGAAGAAATACAGCAATGCAGTATTCCTTGATGTAGCACAGGCATTTGATAAGTTGTGGCATGAAGGATTGCTGCACAAAATAAGAAAAAACTTCCCAACTCATATATATGAGCTTATTAAATTATATTTACAGAATAGAACATTTCAAATTAAAATTAATACATACACAACAAAACCGCATCTCATTAACGCAGGAGTACCCCAAGGTAGTGTCCTAGGGCCAACGCTATATCTCTTATATATAGCGGACATACCAAAACATCACCAAACATCACGACAGCAACATATGAAGATGACACAGCAATTGCATCTAAAAAACTACAAAGTTACCTAACTTTATTTCAAGAATGGCTAAATATGTGGAGAATTAAAGTTAACGAAAGTAAATCTGTACAAGTAACCTTCATATTAAGCACCTACCTATCGCTTGTAATAAATGATAATTATATTCCTCAAAGTGACTGCGTAAAATATATAGGTATATACCTAGATCGCCGGTTAACATGGAGAAAGCACATCTTTACCAAGCGTAAACAACTAGGCCTAAAAATGAAGAAAATATATTGGCTCATTGGAAAAAAGTCAGAGCTTACGACCCAAAATAAATAAATAAAACAATGCTCAAGCCAATCTGGACGTACGGGATACAACTATGTGGCACTACCTCAAATTCAAATATAGACATTTTAGAAAGATTTCAATCTAAGGTTTTACGCAACATCATCAACGCCCCGTGGTTCGTAACGAATGAAATTATTCGTAATGATCTTCGCAGGTACCCTCAGTAAAAGAAGAAATAAACAATATGTATAAAAAATATAAAATCAAACTGCAAAACTATCCAAACCAACTTATTTGCAAACTGTACTATAAGAAACTCCATCAAGAGCCTCTAAAACAGTGTAAATAAAATGTAAAACTTAATGTCTATGTGCAAAAGCTATCTACTTAGTTATATTTTTATATAATTATTATAATTATTTCATATCTGTAATAAAACTACAGTAGAATACTCGTTGGGGTATTTCTATGCTGAGGCACGTAATTAGGTTATTTATGTAATACAAATTACTTATTGTCTCCTACTCAGGATACAGATTGTAAATAAAGAAGGAGTTAAAAAAAAGAAAAAAACAGAAAATATACGCAATTAATATATTGATCCATTTTGAAACATTTATATTTTATTAGAAATTCGATTTTCATTTAGAAAAGCAGTGTCTTATTCGTGATCATTGTGTTTCTTTGTAAATGCGGATTCAGTCCGCTAATTGCGCGAATACGCAATTGAGCATGAATTCTGGCGCCAAACTTGCAAACCCGGAGACATCGCATGTGCGCAGGTGGCCTTTTCCTCAGCAATCACCTGTATAATCTGCGCTTTACGTCTTTTTCTCATTCGCTCTCTGTCTCTTTCTCTTTCTTGGCTTGTAAGCTTGCCTCCCACCCCCTTCTCTTTCTCTCTCTCTCTCTCTCATTCTTTCTCATCCGTTGCATATTATTATGTGTCATCTTCGTGTAACTTATTTTATTCCACGAACAATATAATTATGTTACAAAAAGATCAAGATGAGCAACAACGACAAAATTTGGAACAAATTTATGGTCATTTTACCATTTGTAGAGGATTGCAATGATCTTGCTAAAGGTCGGTAAAGAAGTATCTATTAAAGGTCAGAAATATATTGAAGCGACTTTTCTACGAGGTAACGCATGACGTAGCCAGATGTCGCCGTTGGCAGTTGGCAGTATTACGATTTTTTATTTTAGAATTTTTCTTATGTTACATCCTTGATAAGAAGTGAACGATAACAAGAGTGGGCGAGTTTGGATCCGGGTTTTATAAATTGTTCAATCTTCGCAAAGTTTTGTTTACACTCGATAACACAATAATCATATCATTGCAACCAACGGAATCGAAAAATATTCGACCGACATCTTTCCCGTATATCGCAGACAATTTCGTATAAATGTGATTTCAAACGATTACACGAAAATTAAGCTAATTAACATAACCTCAAAAAGTTATTAATTTGCGAATTTTAGGCGGAAAAAGAATTTAATACAGGTTTTATAAAAAACAAAAAATATTTAAGGTTATGTTTTTTCTTACTTTGCATAATATCGCTGGGTCGCTAGGGTCGCTGTTTACGAATCCGATGTCAGGTTTTCAAAATTCAAAATGGCGGATTCAATATGGCGGATAAAAATTAAAAAGCCGCTATAGCTGTCATGACAGTCAAGGGGTTAAGGGGAAGCTAAAGCGACAACTAGAATTGACATGACACTTTTACAATATACGAATTTTTATTCTTGGTAACTCTGGCCCAATTATGAACCGATTTCACTGAAATTTGAGGTGCATTCATAAAAAACGCGTAAGAGTGCCATGAAACAGATTTTGTCTTCATATAAATATATCTAGTCCCTAATTTGGATATTTTAGATTAGGAATTGACGTTATCGACCTAGCCGCTTTAGCAGCCCCTGAAGGATTTACGAAAACTTAAGATTAGAAACCGCCGTTTTTTTTCGATGTTTGCATAAGATACAGACCGGTATAATTGTTCCGCAGAAACTTGCACATACGCATATGTAAAAATTCACCTTCGTGCTGTAAACTTCTTTCATTATCATTGATCATTTATTATTATCGTTGAAATAATCGCGCGTAATCGGGCGCGAATGTTAAAGCGTGGCCTTGTCGAAGCTTGCGCCTGCTCGCTCGGCGAAAGCGAAGATCACCACGTGTAGATAATCTTTACGAAAAAGACGTACCGAGTGCGTGCTCCTGCCCTTTCTTCTTTATAAATATAAATAATCGATGCGGTTGTTCGTTGTACATCGCAATCGCAATATGTAAGGAGCAATTATAAACGTCTGTCGTACAAATGAATGTATATACGTGCAAAGTTAATTTTTAACTGTCTAGACGTTCGATCGATATTCAGCAATATAAAGCTAATTAAATTGTACTCTCTATTAAAAATGGATCACGCTTCGCAAACTGGTTATACACGACACTCCAGGTTTTTTTTTTCATTGTACACACCCTTGCATTATTGTTTATACCGTTATTGCTTAAAATTGCTGCTTGATTAATTATCTTATTCGTTCTTTGAAAATATTTATTGCGGTTTATAATTACCAGGAAAAAATGCCAGAAAACTGGTCCCAAAGTGTCGGTAAAGGAAACCTAAAAAGTATATCGGAACATCTGTGTTACTTTTTGTTATCTTTAGGACAATTTTTCTGTTTCCCCTAGTACAATTTAAAGTTTATGCTGAAGTGTACAGAGGTCCAGCAACAACAAGTGTTTGACCGACGTCTTTAGCAGTGCACTTAGTGCGAAATCAATTGATGATGATGATGATTGCCACGTCACATTCCTCCCATACCATTTCTTCCCACCAACCCAATCAGTACTTTCTGCATCACATTGTGTAAGTTACACCTGTACCACGCCGACAATACTGGTATGCTGCCGTGCACTTGTAAATCACTCCCTGACACCTAAAAATGTTTAGAGATTACGTTTTTACGTAATATTAAAGACGCGATGCTTGATATTATTCACTACTGCGGGAGAATCTAAATACTATATTGTCTTTTGCGACATCACACTTCGGGTGCCAGTATTTGCGGTGCAGCGCTATAATCGTCAATTTCCGGTTACTGCGGAAGACGCGTTATATTTTAAGGTTATTTATATGATGCAGTGTTAACGGTTCTACTCGAATTTGTTATGCAAATGTCCAAAATAATCGTTTCTTCCCATCAATGTTCCATTTCTTCGTCCTCTTATCAATATTAAGCGCAAAAAATCTTTGACATCTTTTTAAACCCCGAAAACTGCAGCTGCTTTCACGGGAGAACAAAAGGAGTCCATCTTTCAAAGATCTGTTGAAGGTCACGAACATATATATTCAGCCAATGACATTGAAAGTACATCCAAACAGAAGGAAACATATTTGCTAGCTGCTACGCCGTCGCACAATGTATATAGTAGAAGACAACAGATATTTTGAAAAGTCCTCGTTGCAATCAAAACCGTGAATGATCAATATCCACACTCGATCCTCATCAGATCGCCCTTATGATGGGTGGTTATATATACTGTAACTGCGTTGTAGTGGTTTTCCAATTTCGACCGATTTATCGCGGTTGCCTTCGAAAGTATCCTCTCGATGCTTCGCAGCAGCTGCACCGATTACAAACGAAGAACAAAGCTTATTTCAACGTATCCGCAGGAAAACTCACGCACGTCCGCCCATTTCTCCGACATATATATATGGGACCCTGCTGTCTTCGAACACCTACGCATGGAATATTAATGGGACGTTTCTAGTTATGATACCGATTCTATAACGAGATTTTGTCCACGCCCCAAATAGCCATCACAAACCGATTCCCGAGTAAATTAAACGGGCGGCGTTATCATTCCGAACTTCCATTTGCAGTGCATTCATGAAATCGAACGCCTTATTTACAGAAATGGACGCAAACTATTTGGTGTTACATTGTCTATGGTAGAAACGAAAAGAATGATAAATAATGTTTCGCATGAATTATTCAAATAGACATTTTCATCCCGATCTCGCATGCGTAGGAGACAACCATTTCGTTTTACATAGATGTTAAAAAATCAACCCTCTGATAATGTCCGAGCTAGTGCGTAGACAAAAACTACTTTTGAGGTTAGAATTGCATTTACCCTTCTTACATATATGCGAATCTAGTTCGATTCTTTTCCTTGTTGGGGAATTTTGGGTAAATTTAACATTTTCACTTATGGACGGTTCATCGGCGTCAAATTTTCTGCCGAATTGATATTCGATGAAGAACCCATGAAAAATAGACCTTGAAAATTGGAAAGCGCGCGTTATATTTAAGATTCCAAAAGTACGAGTAATGAACTGTCATTATGGCATTAAGCGGCAATGGTTTAGTCCTGGTCGTCCTCGCGCCTGTTCTTACGTACATATATACACATAACGTATAGGGCGCGCGTGGCGAGTGGCGATTGGCGCGAGCGAAGCGTTACCCCGGTGGTGATGCGACGTACGGCAGACTTCACCTGCACGGCATATGGCGCTGGGTGGCCACGTAGAAGGAGACGACTAAAGACGGATAAACGGTAAAGAGGGACGAGGACGAAAGATCGCGTCGAGTGGGCTCTCTGGTTGGCACGCAGGAGAGATGAGTCGTTTCACTCAGTTGCGTTGGGCTGAATTTCAAACTGAAATCCCCTGTCGAATTTGCATACTCACACGAGAGCAACGTCATAGGCATACGTGCCAACGCGAGTCGAGAAGACTTCCTAACTGCCACTAGGAAGCGTACACATAAAGTCACTTTTATGAATTAGGATTTTGAAATTTGCCCTACTTGGCTTATTAAAAACTTGAAAATCGATGGTCGAATCCATCTTTTCCAAAAGAGCAAAATTGCTCTCTCATGTTGTTGGAAGATATGATGGCTTCGAGTTTCAAGTTTCAATTGTGGTCAGACCAATTTTGATTTCGGAACCACAGAAGCCCCGAAGAACTATAAGAGATCATTTTGATAACCAAAAATTATTTTACAAACTTTCTATGCATACTTATAATATAATCAATCAATCGCAGTCAATGGTCATCTTACTTCGAAGTTCTAACCGAATGCACATATGTACTATACATATGCTGTATACGTATGCATCCAAACACTGTATATACATATCAGAGTAAGATATAGATTATCAGTATAACCGCACTGAGGCAATCAAGTTGATAATGTACTCGTTACTTGATACGCGCGCGTGCACGCACGTGCGTGTGCGAGATATAAACCGACCAACGTGCAATATGTGCATCAAACTTGTTTAAAGTAACAGTAATAACACATATACGTTAAGTAGGCTACAGGTATACGTTTAAACGAGTATTATTAAACACATATGGACATAGAAAATTCGCGTGCCAGCAGGGTTAATTTGTGACGCGAAGCATCCGCCACGTTTTCAGATCGTCGGCACACGTTTTCACCCCTCTCGCATTTCCGGTAGTACTGCTTGACCCTAAAAAAAAAAAGAAAAAACGGAAGGGGGTCACACGCCATTGCGGACCAACCTCGAACATTCGCTTCCTCCCTGCCGCCAACCAACTAAACACCCTCGGAAATCCCGGACGATAGCTGGGTAAACTTGATAAATCTTTGCATTTCGACTATCTGCGACGAGTCTGTCTTAATTAACGGCGGGTGCAATGGAATGGTCAAATGCAGAACTGTGTCATTTGAAAGCTGAATCAAATGTTGCGATTTTAGAGAAAACGTGTTTCTCTACTTAAGGATACTTTTAATCATAGACACCAGGATCTCAAGAAACAAGTATTGTTTGCTCTTAGCATTCAATGTTGCTTTTATACATTCTACTTGAATATAAGTTGAGATTCAGTGAAGGTGCCTCCCTTAGCACAACCACCACGACGTTATTGTTTAGTGTCGGAATGACGATTACGACGTCACACAATACATTATTATTGTTCCTTGGGACCCACTGGACAATATAATGAAATCTTGCAGTAAAACACTGATGAATCCATATTATATTCACTAGATATTTCGTATTTTGTCGCCAACAAATATCTAGTGATCATAGCAAGGATCCAGTCCATAATGTTTCACGTAGAGATTCGTAGTTTTACCGAATGGTCGCATACTATAATTTGCTCGAGACTCGTCACCATATTTTCTGGTGGGTCTTTTGAAAAAAGACTATGCGGTTTTAGAAGCAAATGCGAAGGTTCGTAAAAAAGAGATCCTTAAAATACTACTATATTGTAATAGTGATGGATTTCTTTAGGATTCTTTTCGAAAATAATTGATTTACGACGATGTTCACTGCGAAAACGTACTAAAAAGTACCGTTGGCACGTGGGCCCCTCGAAATCTCATTTCTTGATTTGAAGCGAACACCAAAAGGCCATGTCTCGCGATGTTTTTTCGAATGTTGTCGATCCGCGCGCGTCTCGTTTTGTCATTTGGCAGTGATATCGGAAGCATGGCACGTTCCGCGCGTTACATGCGACACGCCGGACAGACCGACAATTTCCTCATTAATAAAACGTCCATTTAGAGCGTATGTTTTGCGTCAATACGACTCGCAACCAAAGCGAGATGCGCGCTTAAACGTTTATGACGGGATGACCACCTGCTTCGAGCTTCCTGTAGCTCGCGGCCTTTGCTCTCTTTTACCTCTTTTTCTCATTCTCGCACTGCATCTCCCTTCTTTGCTAGTGTCCTCTCTTTTTTTTGTCTGCTCTCCCTCCGCGAAGTACGACCCAGGTCCAGTTTAATTTGTCACCAACGTCTCGCACTGCGAACTTTCTCCGATCCTATATGTGCTCTCTTATCGCTCGTAAAAATAGCGACTGTGTTAAGGGCCAGGTTACAATGCGATGGTTGTATTGAACGACTGAGTCAAAGATATTTTCAGAAAAGTAAACAGTGCTTTTAAAAGGGTAATATCATTTTGAACCATTGGAGGGCCTAGTAAAGATTTGATGACCGTTGGATACTCCGGATAAAATCTTTAAAGAAACTGGGCAACATATATCTCACTCGATGAATTAAGCAACTCAAAAAACATCCCCAGAACGTTTCCAGAAATGATGGAAATACTGACATACACTAAGAATATAAACCAAAACATATATCACGTGATGACAACCCGGGAAACAGTTTAAATGCCCTGGTGAAATTCGGAATGTACGAAAAATGTACGGGGACCCAAATCAGACCAAAGGAAACAGTTCCTTGATCATTATATCTACGGAACAAGGAAATCAGTTTTAACGACTATGGATATAAGAGGGCTATTATATCATATCACAGATAAAGCATAGTCACCGAATTACCCCTGCGACAGAATAAGGAAAATTTCGCGATAGCCACGTGATGTCGAAACGATCGCGATTCTCTGACTAATTGGATTCTGACAAAAGTGTGCAGGGGCTATTGGTATTATCTCATCATATCAGGCCTATTTTACCTATTCAATCTATATTGTTCCCTCATTCTTTCAGCAACGTTTCATTATTGAAGAAATAGAGAAACGACGAGAAAAGAGAGATAAAGAAGAGCCAGAGAAAGAGATTCATTGATCGATTGATAACGTTTAGAGGTCCAGTAATGAATAGCTTCGGTCCAAAATGTATCATTTCTATCTGACCTACGGAAAGATGGAATTTCCTGAAATTTTTCGCACAGACCGATACAATGAAGAGAGACGGATAGAGTGGAGTGGGACAGGCATGGAATTGACGAGAGTGGCGAGTGCAAAGTGCTGGTTAGAAAACCGCCTAAAATGTTATATTTAGCAGAAGGTGCAGATCCGAGTTAAACCACTATAACTGTCATTAAACATGAATGCGTGTATGATCTTGACGGAGTTCCGAACAGGTTTCGACAGGGCGCACAATAGGTCGCAAGAGTGATGAGAAAACAAGAGTGAACAAATGGTAATGAACAGAGAGACCTACAGTGGAATTGCTTAAATTTAGGTTAGGTCGATGGAAATATGCAGGATGCTAAATTTTGTCTTCGCTGCAAAACGAAAATAATGTTTCTAAATGAGTTAAAAATTAAAAATACCTGGTTTATTCGATATATTGGTCAGGTCTTCCAGCTCTTCCGACGAGAGTATATCTCCTTTATGCCATAGCGATCTAATTAATGTGCCACATGACGTTTTTGACGGGCCGGAAATCGGGGAGGATCGCAAAAAGAGCTAACGAGAGAGAAGGCATCAGTGTAAGAAAGGGATCGATAAAGATAGACAGGCAGAGATAGAGAGACAAAGGTAGCGAGGGAGGCAGAGAGAATATACCCATGATCAGAAAGTCTACAAGACGAGATGAAGCGTTTAATATTCCATGTATATATATCGATCATATACTAGAATCGATCATATTCCAGTTATGCCAGATGGCAACTCCAGTGATATAGACAACAATTGCAATGTCTGATTGCGACAATCACTGGCATAACTTTAATTACAATGAAAACAGAGACTAATGGTTTTAATGCTTTGGTCAGATTATTATAGAGCTTCGGGATACGTGTGTCCAATGACGTTCGAAAGTAGAATGGAATCGCGCTGCCATTAAGAAATAGAGTCTGAAATTGCTTTCGTTAAAGTGGTCTATATATCGCAGTCAAAAAACGATTTCAGGGCCGGCCAGCACGCGTGCCATGTGTCGAATACCCCCAACCGATTTTCCGCTTCCGACTTGGGGTCTCGTCGCAAAGCACGAAATTTTCATCAGTATTCCTGTCACCCCAATATTAACCTTTGACTCTCTTCAGGTAACAAAAGGCTCCTCTCAAATCGAATTTAATAAATTTGATGGATAGAGCATGGCACGCATTTTTACGGGTCATTTCTATCAGAGTGTGCATATAGAAATTGCTGCATCTTTGGTATTCTGAATTAATAATTGAGATATTTTAATATCATGATTCTTTCTTGAAGGAAACTTGTATGACACGCTGCAGGATGACTTTCAATTGTGTAAAGCATTCCGTCAAAAAAAAAAAAAAAAAAAAAATAAACGTATTTCAAAATTTCGATGACATCATTTAGGTTCGTTACTCAATTTGAATCGTGCAATCAGCAAAAATTTGTTGACATTTTCAACTTTTCATCGATTTTTTTTTTTACGGGCAATGCTACCCCCGATTATGTCACTGCAGTGGCTAATGGCTTTTTTCAGTTTTACGTTACCCGATAATGGAAAACGTAACTTCCTTTAGTTTTGAGAGATTTATTGGTGGGGTGAAGTCAGCTATGGCAGTGTGTCAACCAATGCTGTATCTAAGTAAGGAAATAAAATCATATGATAAAACAAAGGGGACTCGGAATACTATATACAAAAGAAGCAATAAAACAGAGGGAAATATAGAACAGGGAGATATGCTATATCTATTATTTAATTATTTTTTCTTAATTGCTCATATATGAATTGCAGTGTTGTTACAATGTTTATTAACTTCATTATTATTCATTATTATTTTCATCAACTTCAGTATGTGTTGATTTAGTCTTTGTTTTTCACTTTAGACTTCATATTTTTCTACATTTATTAGTTTCTATTAACTTTTATCAGTTTTTTTTTTTAACGCATATATATTTTTTATAAACTGATATATGTTTTAAAAAACTATAGTAGTTTGATGTAAAAGTTTTGTTTGTGTTTATCAATTTGCAATATTTGTACATATAAACTTACATTTTTTATATTAATGATTTTGTATCTATTTTTTTTTCAACTTTTAATAATGTTAGTCAATTGTTGGTACTTTTTATTGGCTTTTACTAATTTTTTACTTAGCTGTTTTTGTCAATTTTCATAATTCTTTTTCCATAATTTTATCCATACTCTTACTTTTCGTCGCAATTTTTCGCAAATTAGTGTTTGTTTTCATTCCGCAATATTTCTTTCATTTTTATTAAACGTTTTATATTTTTCAAAATTTGACTCATTCTTTTCAACGTTTATATATTAGTGAATTTCTTCTATATGTATTTCGTTCTATATTTTTGCCTTATATTCTTCGTTACTCATTTTTTTCTTTTTATTACGATCACGAAATCCACTTTACTTTTAAAATTTCATTCACTAAAATGTAAATTGTCCATTGTAAAATGACGGAATTTTCATAAAATTTAATCGGATACAAAACATACGGATACTGAAATTCATAAAAAACCAAAATTTATTACTTTCCGCCGGCCGCATTGGATGCGCCATTTTGTTTTTCGAAAATACAATCACATTTTCGTACTCAGCGGCTCAAAAAACATACGGATACTAAAAATCATTAAAATCGACGAATATTTAATATTTCGCGTCCGCCATATTGGATCCGCCATCTTGAACAAAACTAATATCAGATTCGTAAACAGTGAATCCATAAACATCCGACAAATAAGTTTAGCTCGAATAGAGTTACTTTTCTATTCGATAGGGATTTCGAAAAATTTCATCTACGAATTATATCGAATACCATTATGGTAAGTAAGACAATAATTAAAAAAAAAACTAACATGATCGATTCCTTTAGTGGACATATCAGAAGTTTATTTATGAGACATTTTAAAAATTCATTTAGACAAACAAATTTATGAAATCGAAAAAAATGTTTTTGTAACAAAAAAAAAAAAAAAAAAACTATTGAAAATTGCAACTTTCAAACAATTTTCTCAACGTCTCAGAATAATAAATTCACGTAATTTCGATTTTTTTTTTCATATAAGAAATAAACGAATTTGTATTAAATGAATTAACAATAAATTAAAAAGTTAAATAAATCTTTAATAAATTTGTCTCTTCTATTTACATTATTGTTCATGTTTAATTTTATAAAGTTTGCGTAAAATTGGCTTTTAATAATTTTTATCACAAATGCACTGATTTTTAAAACGAACGGTGGCCATACTGTACTCGCCATTTTTGAATTCTATAAATTTAATGTCAGGTTCGGAATTAACAAACTTCCAAACACAAATTTTATATTTTTATTTTTGTTAACATTTTAACGATTGTTAAATGTTCTATTTCCCTTCCTTTCTTCATTACATTACTGCCAGTAAAAAAAAAAACAAAGAAACAAAAAAAAAACACAAAAAAACAAAAAAAAAAGTGTCATTCGATGTTTTGTTTATTATATTGTACCTCTCGATAGTACAAAATTCGTACCACTCCCCACATCGTTAAAAAAATTGCGAAATCCGTACAATGGCATAGGGGGATGCGAATTTGACTCCGCAGTCAACGAACTGAATTCCAATACGGGGCAGATGCTATTTCACCAGCCTTTTATTTTACAATCACATGCCGGTTCTTCTAGTTTTTATCCCACACAATTATTCAATTTTATTTTCATAATAATCCTTTTTTCCCTTTAAACCCATCTTCTTCTTCTTCGTTTCTTTTTTATTCTCAAATTGTTAAAAGACATTGCAATCCTGTATACGCCAAGGCCAATAATGCTGGTACTATACGGGAGTTGGGAAATCAATTAATCCTGAAACGCCAGGTGTCAAGTCTAAGCCCTAATATTCTTTCGATATACATAGTTATCTATACAACATTAGACTTCGACATTGATATTTCGATATGGACAAACGGCATTTTTCGAGGTTATGTTCGCACTGCGTCATAGACGAAGTAATAATGCTCGTAAAATCGTGTAGAATTATTAATTTCCAAGGCCACATGTATATGATTCTCGAAGGCACTGCCAAAGTGTTTGCGTTTCTAATTATTCCTTATCACGAGATTCGACCATTACGAGGCGCGTCAGTCAATGTCAAAATTGACAAAACGGCGGGGTTCCCCCCCCCCCCCCCCCTCGTTTCCGATTTTCAATTAATGTTTATTTTATAACGTTTCTCGAGTATATATACCTGCAACGGTAATATAAGGAAATTGAAGAAACTGAATCTCGGACGTCACGTATATTTCGGTAATCTATATATATATTCCCGAACGGTGTCTATCGTTTATGAAAATTACGCTGATAAAATCACCCCTTCGTTCGATGTTGAGCACTCGTCGTTACGGAGCACGCGATACGATTTCATTCGGTGAATTGAGCTCTTCGTCGCTTATCGTTTTCATTCTATATCGTCTTATCACCTCTGAATTTTGCTACTCGAGCTTTGGATAAATCTGATAAAATTTTTAATGGTTTAATGGCCATTTTTAATGGCGCCATATTGGATTTCTCGAAATTTACATTTTTACACAATTTTTCTTTATTCATTTCCTTCATGTGATTTTTTGTGTGAACGTATTGCCACGAATTCAGAAGTCAATGCATTGAAATGAATTGCAGAATTCAAATTGCATGGAAAACTGGCCAGTAAACGAAAGTACATGGAAAAGTAATGAACCGAATTAAAACAAATTAAAACAAATTAAAAAGTATTGAAAAGGAGTGAAAAAGATTAAAAAGTATATATTGAAGTGGCTTTATTTTAATTATTTTTAATTCTTTTTTAATCCACTTTAGTTCCAAATCCTTACTCGAACTTTTTTCCACTTTTGTTAATTGGCTGCTTGGACCTATAGAATCCAATAAAATCGAATTGAAATATCGAGGCCCAATTTGAAATTGTACCTACAGTCAAAATTTTCCGTAATAGTTAATTTGCTACGATTTTAAATTAATGTCATCAATTCAAATTGCACGGTGAACTGAGCAGTAAATGAAAGTGCATGGAAAAGTAATAAGACGAATTAAAACTCATTAACAAGGATTAAAAAAGATTAAAAAGGATTCAAAAGGATAGAGGTGGCTTTATTTTAATTATTTTTAATTCTTTTTTTAATCCACTTTGGTTCTTTTCAAAACTCGAACTTTTTTTCCACTTTTGTTAACAAAGTGTTCGGACGTGTAGAATCCAATAAAATCGAATTCAAATATTGAGGCCTAATCTGAAATTGTATCGACAATTAAAATTTTCTGTAATGTTAATCGTTGAAATGATGTTTTCTTATTCGTTTAAAAGCGTTACTGAATTCTCATTTGTCTGAATGGAATCTCAAGACTTGAAATGATAAGATCAGACTAGCTGAAGAGGACGGCAGTAAAAACGGCAGTCGACAGCCAGACCCATTGATGATTTCCCTTTTTTTTCACTCTTATAGACCGCCAGCAAACTGGGCGAATGACTGACCTGCCGCAACAATAGTGTCAGCAAAAGCTCGTTTGGAAAAGGCTGAAAGAAATGTATTCGATAAGATTGAATTTTTATTCTCAATTCAAAAATTAAATTTTATCCATTTCTATTCATTTCTTTCAACATTGTGCATGAATGAATTCAATCAGAATTAATATGAGTGAAATGAAAAAACCAGATTGAATTGAATTGAAAACTTTAGCAGACATATATGCTTCTATCACTTTGAATTCATTTTAATTTTGATATATGAAACTCATAACGATGAATTGAATTAAAAAACTTCAATTCATGGAAGCAGATTGAATGTCATTTGTCAACCCGGTAAACAAAAGATTGAAAAGTGAAAACTTGGATTGAAAAGGATTAGTAAGAATAAAAATGGATTCATTTTCTTAACGACGAATATTTTTCAATACGATTCAATCCACTTTCGTCTCTTCGTCTGAGGTATTATTAAATCGAATGTCGACATTGTCAAGAATCAATTCACCATTTTGTTTTGTTCGCATCGGGAGAATTAAAATGAATAGCGCCAAATTAAATTACTACGGTTTACTTCAACATTGTTGTGATGAATACAGATCTCAGAAAATGAAAAGGGATTAAAAGTTCAAATCTCTAATTTGAAAGTGCTGTCGCTATGTCAGACTGAATCTGTATGAATCCTTCTTAATCCAATTTTAAAACTTTCAATCCTTTTTCGTTTTACTGCATTTTCACAATGAACTTTAATGATGCAATTTGCCGTTATTCGATTTGATATTTTTATTTCGTATTTTACTTAGTATCCTCCCTCCCCTCACGGTTTGTTTCATAATACATCAATTCGAGTCACTTGAAATCATCCCTTTTTTCGAGTGTTTCGGCGAAATACAAATAGACCACGTTCCGGGACAATATACAAGAGACACTTTAGTGATTTAGTATATCGGGACGTTGTGAAGTGACCCCGTAAATAAAATGGTGCACCATACATATATATATATATAATACCGGGGCATCGGCCGAGACGTTTCGGGTTTGTTCGGGTTCGAGACGCACCGACAGCCGACGTTGACCTCGCATTTCGTGTGGAGAGGATGACCAACTGTCTCGTGTGCGCGGCTTGGCACGCGTCGCCACGTGGCCAGGTAAAAAACGTCGAAAAAGAATGGGAAAGCCTGGCCCCGCAGTGAACCTACATCAAATATCACTCCCGATCTTCTTTTGCTTCTCGCAGCCTCAATCTCCTCGGCCCCACCTTGTCAGAAAATCGTAACGACACCTTTGATCTCGCAGTCGGCGCGCTTTGGTGCCCTCTCTCTCTCTCACACACACACGCACATTGTCTACCTTCCTTTCTCTCTCTCTTTCTCCTTTTCCCTATCTGTGTCTCTGTCCTGCAACCGATCGCTTGTCCCGGACGACCCTCGTCCGCTATAATACAGTTGCATGTTCGTTTGCGATCTACGATAGGGACGATCCAATAAAGAGAGCTGATTTCATTGCCGAGTGCAATTTCACGGGATTAGCTCGGTTGTGCACGAAGATTACGAATGGCTCTTGCGAATAACTCCTCCGTCATTATTTCGAGTGTTCGGCACGATTAATGATTCATTTGCCCGCGAAACGAAAGGGAGAAATCAAATGGTTACATTTATATCTGCTGAATGTGCAATATACGAAATGCCCTAAGTCATATAGACATATATAGACGTTCGTCCTTGTTAATGAATGAAAATGTCAGGATAGCACCAGGTCCATTGAGGACCGTTTGCGAAATAAAAGATGAAACCTTTTTTTCAGCCTGCCAAAACACAAATGACAACAATCATTCAACTATGTTGGGAAGAATGCCATGTTAAACATTCCGACCAATGCGTGTTTATCTATGCATGCTGCAGATGTAAACACAAGGGATGGATCCTGTCTTATTTATATACATTTCAGGAAAGGCAGGAGTCAATCTGTTTTTATTGGCCTTTAGACTTAAATGATACACGAAATTACAATAGAAATTATTTTAAAATTATTTTTCCTAATATTCATATTAATGCTATTTTTAAATTTCAGGGTTTCCGGGTGTCCGCTGAAGCTTCATTCGAGCACCACTTATTTATGGTACCTAGATTGTTTGTACGACATCAATATTACATCAATGCTTCTTTCCGAAAACACAAACGTTAGCTAAGGGGTTTCAAAGTGCTTGGAAATGTTTGCTAAAAATTACAACTTTATTTCAACACGTTCTTCTGTACAGAATTAAAGTGCCGTCGCCTTTCTTGCGAAATAAAAGTGCAAAAAGGGTAGATTTTTTTTTCGCCAGTCTTATCTAATCGAATTAAATTATTCCCCCACATCGCTCGAGCGTCCGCCGCTATGCTTATAATGTTCAAGATTCAAGCTGCTGGGGTTGGTTGTCTTTTGGTAGCACAAAAAAAAGGGTCGAAAAAAATAGAGCCTCTCAGCATATGGTGTCTCATGAAGCCGGCAACATCTTTGCTGTAACAGATGGTGCGGGTAGACCCGTAGCTTCTTCGCTGAGGGGTTTTTTATTCGTAGCCTAACCTTATAGGCTCGTGCCGCGCGTTACACGATACATGCTTACATCTATATACTGCGGCGAATATCATCCGCACGTAGGGTTATACATATATTCGATACGAGCGATGGAGGGGGTGGGGGAAACAACCGGATAACGAGGTAAATCCGATGGCAAAACCGAACAGAGGGACTCAGAAAAGTCGAATATACGCACGACGGCAGTTTGTTGGCTTTTGGTCAACATTGTCTTAACCGCGAGACCGCAGTTGCACCCGGAGAATCCGATGCAATTCGGGGTATACGCGCGTGCACGTATGGACGCCTAATCATAAGAATGCACGTCGAGTCCAGCTGTCATCGATCAATCGAATTTTGGCAGTTCGGCCCTCGCACTCGTATCGGTAATTCGAGCCTTCGTGCGAGCCCCAGAAGTTTCCGTGATGCCGATCATCGTCATCGCGTGATCACCACCGTGAAGAAATTCTTATCTGCTTTATTTTATACTCCGAGGTCCGCGTGTCCTTTCGCCGAAATGCCATAATTAAGCGAGGGTCGAGGAACAGATTTCAAGCTGGTGCCGATGCTTCTTCGACTTTTGCCGAGAAGCCGGGGTTGTCGAACTTTAAAAAGGCGCGTTGCTCTTGAGATGTAAACTGCCGCTTTTTACAAGCATCTGCGGACGCGTAACTGACAACTACGAAACCACTGTTAATCAAAGTCACGATTTTTGACCACCGATAATCCATTGTTTTTTTTCTTCAAAACTCTATACTCCAGGTGAAATAGCGAACTATGTAATTATCGGGGAAATGACGTTCCCGGTCGAAAAAAATGCCGAATCTACGGCGTCCCCGATTTTCGAAAGGACTTTAAATGTCTTTCGAGAGATTCCGAGATAATCCGGATATTTTCTAGCTTTTCGAGACAGTTCGGACACTCCTCAAAGCAATCCGGCGTCTTTGCAAAGCGCGAACAGGTGCTTTGCGCTTAGGGTTGCGACACAACCCCTAATATCGAAGTGGTACAGGATGTCCCACCTCGTTTTAAAATCTTGGAACGCGCACCGAGATTCTGACTTTTTCGAACATATATTAGTCTATTATACTTTTTTTTTTTATTTCAAAATGGAAAAGGATATACCGGAACCGTCATCTGGGGTCACGTGCTGCTTCTCAATTCCAACTCGGCGACAAATTGCATTATCGCCTAAAAAACGGGAGGGTTACCCGAGAGGGAGAGAGATGGCAATCAGTTATATGTAGCATTTTTATTCGATTGGCGCTTACGGAAAGTAATATTTTGAACGTTCCCACGAAAGACAATACGGGTTTGATACCCAAAGGATGATTCACTTCAGTCTCTCGTAACTCTTCTTAATTTCCATAAATGGAATATCTAAAGTTCACACGGCCGATCAAACCATTAAAAGTATGACGGCGAGGAATAGTGGCACTGTCGAAATAGTGGTAGGAAGTTGTTGCACGCACCTGGATTAAAGGTCGTAATACGTTAAATATTATCGTGACTTCCTCATCGGACGCTGTTGATCGGTTTACTAGAAGCGATCACGTTCACTTTCGTATTTCTACCAATGACAATAAAGTAAAAATATTATTACAGAAATTATTACATAATTTAAAAAGTCGAACCACGTCCTTGAAAGGAATTTTGTAAAAAGACCATAGCGAAGGATTGCAATAAAAACCTTCATGGTGAACGCTGAACATTAGGCACAGATGATTCCGCAAATTTCATGAAACCAAATTTACATGGTGTTTTGGGAACAACGACTTGACTTGAAACGTTTTATAATTTTACATCATTCAATGAATATTACATCATAAATTACTTGCGGTTAATCGAGACACCTGATTCTGAAGAAATGCTAAGGGTGCACGTGCAAAGACGTTTTCTATCTCTCGTACCATTATATAGCCTTCCGCTTTGTCGCCATCGACTCCTTCCATCAGACGTTCCCGCATCTTAGAAATTATACAGGTGCGCAAGAGCAAATACGGTAAGCTCGCGAACTGTCGACTAGGAAAATACGTTACTCTCGCTTAAATTCGCGGGTAATGTAATTCCTAACGTCTTTTCGTGTTTCGAAAACACGTGGCGCCCCGAGACGCTGTCTTAGATGATCCACCTGCCTCAAGTATCGGACATTTCGAATGGCGGATATCTTCCTAATTATTCTTCTTGCACTTCCGCTTATTTCGAAATTCGCTTCTCTCCAATAAGGACCGCGAGACTCGATGGCTTCCTGTGGCGATTGTGTCCTTATCTATTTGCTCATCATGCGGGACGTCAAACCTTGCGACATTTCCGTTCATCGATTTCGTGAGAATCTTCGGAAGTATTCGAATGCTACAAAACTGAAAAGTCGTTATTTTAAAACTTCTCAAGAACTAGAACGTTTGAAAGAATTTGAAGAGAATCGATCGTCCTATTAACGCAGCGAGAATAATACGTTAATTAAATGACCCTTAACAGACTATTGGTATTGAAGGGTCTCAGTGAATTCGGAGTGCCGCGGATAATGGCGTCGAAATGCAAAATTAATCAAGAGGCGTCAATAAAAAACTGCCAAACGGGGTGGTGGTGGGGGGGATGAAGAGAAATTGGAAGCCAATTTTGGCGGTTTATTTTGTGCCGCGACAAACCGGATTTTGCATATATGCACGAACTCGTTTCGCATCCAAATCGCACTTTCTTTTTCCTTTTGCTCGATTCTCGCTAAGTTCTCTGCCAGCGCAACGCACATCGGATCACTTCCAAGCCGGGTAATTTCGGTGGCGACGGGCGCGATTTTGCCAACACTTCGGGCTTACGTACGTCCGCTAAGGCCGTCATTACACGGCGTTCGACAAAGTACATATAAGTGCGGACCCCAAGAAAATCGGGACATCCCGAGGAGGGGTCGTAAATATTCTTCGCGCTCCCTCTCGCCAAGGCCATCATTAAATCGTTCGTTCTCTCGGCTTCTCGCGGTATGCGAATTTCGTCTTCGTGTCCATCCCGAATCCGTTTCGCCGCCGTCATCAATGAACGGATCAGCAAATTTGCCACGCCGCAAAATCAATAGCTTCGAACCTGGTAATCAATGGAATATAGATCAATAACCGACCAAATGTGTCACGAAATTTTAATTCGATAATTGCTGAAAGCTAGGTCACTCGAGCAATATTTATTTGCATCCAAATCGTATAATAGGTATGCGACAACTCCAACGTGCTCTCTAGAAAAAGGGTGTGAAATTGAACTGCATTCTTCAGGGAAGTTTCAATATAGGATGCGTGCATGCGTGCATTCGAAAATTTCTCAATTTTTGCGTTTTTACCTTTCATCAGCAAATTACATCTGAATCGGCCAAACGTATCAATCGGAAATTTGCTGTAAGCAATCGTCATAATCGCTGTATTCTTTAGCCCCTTAGTGGAGCGTGAATAATCGCTAACGACTTTATGAATAGCTTAACTAAAGCCACTTTGAAACCTTGAGGTACCAAATGTTTACCCATAAATGTAACAAAAGCATATGACCCAGTTTTTCTTTTGATCCAACAATTACGAACTGATTATTGACATCCGCGACCAGCGAGACTAAGAAAAATGACCGGAAGAAATACTCGAAATAACATTTATGTCGGGATTGGATCGATCGTTGAGATTCAACTGAGAAAGTTGTTTGTTGCAGGGTTTTCAATTACTGGTAACTCCGAAAACATATGTAAATTGGCTGGAATATGCCACGCGACTTACCGATGACGGCGAAGACGACGACGGGTCTCGGACGCGAAACCGGGATTCTGGATGTTTTCTCAAGAGGAGTTTCGAGTCTCGCATTTCATAAAACCTTAAACCGCAAAAATCACGACTGCCATGTTTTTTAATCACGCCGTAAATTTTCGCGAGCAAAGAAAGCGAACGAGCGAACACGATGTAAGAAATTCCGTTGAAGTGAAAATGTCAAATTATTATACACGCCTTCAGTAATATAGAGTCGATTTAAAAATAAATTCCAGACACTTTAACATTAAGACGAGTTATATTTATTATCTCATAAAAATTAATTTTTTATGTCTTGAAATTACACCCTTCATCGCCCACAGAATGTGCGATAGTAGAGACTTGCTCGAATGTTACTTCCAAGTTATTAAAATCAATTGAGCTGTAGGAAAATGTTGTTTTCCCTGAAGTGAGGTTAACCCGATTAAGTCCTAAAGACGATTTTCTTGCAGGTAGGGATTATTGACGTTGAAATAAAATCTGGTCATCTGACCATTTCTAACGTATTTAATCAAATCCACGAAGTTGTTTATAATATGACATTGAATCTTTAGACTTCTATAAAAAATTGATACTTTAGGAAAATGTTGGTCTCCTATACTTGATCCGCCATGTTCAATTTTGCAATTAGATTGATTTTCAGATTAATACTGTCCTGGATTAGACTTGGAGTAAACCTGAACCAAGTTAGATTGAATTAGGTCTTATTATTCGCAAATAGCAGTGAACGGACATTGGATGCCCAGATATATATAATGAACGTCCATCCTAAATTCATTATATCCGTACAGTGATTGTCCATTGGACATACTAAAAGTCTGGTCTAGATGTACAATGAACGAACTCGTTCTATTTGGGTTATTTGGGCATATCTTTTTTCCGATTGCTTTTCAGTTCCTAAATTCAGGATGACCAAAAAGATGCCATGGGGAGATATACTTCGAATAGAAGTTTGGCAATTTTTCATCCGTCCCATTCATTAAAGTCTACATCAAATTTCATTCTCATTGAAACTTTTTTGTCTGGTCATTCCGCTATAGTAGGAAAGGTCATTGTCAAAGCAGCTAAGGAATACTGAGCGATTGATTCATGAAAACGTATCGAAAGCGATGATATAGGCGTCGATACTTCATTTCAATATGACGTAATGGGTTTGTAATTCGTAGCGTTATCCCTTTCCGTGGCCTCAGCAATTGTACCGAGAATGGCTAATTACATTAATATTCCGACGCATATACGTTGGAATGAAACGATCGAGCACCGTATGTGGACTACAGCTGGCCGCGTAACTCGATACCATAAATATTGCCGTTTCATCGATTCGATTTATATCGCACAATTTAATAATTCTGCTCTTGAAGGAGCCAATTACGTATATATGCAACTAGCGCAAGAAAAGCGGAAAAGAATAAGCAAATAAATTAGACGCACGAATGGAAAGTGCCTAATTATCTTGTAACGAGTCCCTTTTAAATCCTCGGAATCGCCGGGACCGCTGTCCGTTGTTTTCTCGTGGAATGGCGTGTAAAAAATGGAGTTACTTCGTGGAGTCGGCTGGTATACGAGCTGCTTTTGGAGAAATGACGATGTACATAAAGTATGCCCAAAAGCGAAGAGCCGGCTCGCCGGTAATATATGTCGTATCTCCCGCTGCTCGTCGCGAGTCTCGCCGTCCTCTTCTTTCTTGCGCCTGCCGAATCCGATCGGGACCAATGTTGACCGATGCGATATGATCCGATCCAATCCGTTCCGTCAGTGCGGTATTACAGCTGCGGGACACGCCATTTAAGGTCGCGGCGTGCCGAGCCGTTTTTGTTCCATCACCTTTGACGGATGATCGCCACTCGATCAACGGTCGATTAATTTAAGAACGAGCTTCCCCGGTCGATGAATGTACCGTTCCCCAAAGACCGATTGACACGAATACGTCGTATTAAGCGATCTGCGAAAAAGCGCCCAATCAGACCGAAAGTCCCGAATGCGCTTGATCTACACGCTCGCTACCCCTCCTACGCGTTAATGCTGCTCTTGATTTGTTTTGGATCACGAAAGCGAAGTACCTTTTCACTGATTTATATATGGGTATTGGGAACTTAATGTTTTCATCATATAACTTCCACGTTCGACCCTTTCAATCCTTAACGAAATCTATCTCAAGGGATTTGCATTTGATCAAAATCAAAATCATCCAAGCAATCTGTATTTAGAAAACCCATTTTGACCTATAGTTGCTGAAGTCGGATGACACTCCATGTGTCATCAGGGAACCTGAAAATACCACTTGTATTTCATTTCATCGTCCAAACCCAAGCGCATATTGATGGAAGGTCTACGTCGTTATATTTAGGGGATTGGTCGATACTCTTGGTCTACTCCGCATCTCTCATGTAACTGGTATAGGTAAAGTATCAACGACACCTTATTAAGTATACCACGTTTAATACTTTTCTTTCAATAATTAGTTTGTTTCAGTTTTTGGTGTGCTAATCAACACGTGATCCAAAGGAGACCATCGACTAGAATATCGCTAGAAAAAAACCGACACTATTGCCTAGTTTGTTGGTACGACATCAAATTCAACGCAACAACTTTACAATTTATCGGTTTCAACACTACCACCGATAGGCTTGACTTTATTATTGAAAGAGTAACCAAAAAACCCTTGAACTGACAAAATAGTGTCACACACGCAAGAAACGCATAAGACGTAAATCTGATGTAGGAGACCCTTCTATAGTCTTCGGAACCGGTACGTTTAAACCGAATCGAAGCAATAAAAATGTGCTAACATGCTTTTTGCATTTTTAGTTTTAACAAATACTTTGTTTTTAAGTGCACGACAAAGTACATTTCTTATGTCTTTTATTATATGTCCGAAGATTACACGTGTCGATAATAATTTTAACGGTCGTTTAATCGTTCAAGCCAGGAGCCACGTAATCCGCGTCCGTTCTGATAGCCGTGCGTTTTTTGAATTTCTCACTGCAATTACGCCGAAGGAGGAGGAGGAAAATGAGTCGGAATTGGAGGCGAAAGCGCATTCGGCCAGTCGCTCTAATTATTCGTAATCGCTCGTAAAAGGAACGCGCGCCGTGCCGTGTATTATGATAAAGTAAAAGTGCGAGCAGTTGGCTCTATTCGGCCATTTGCTGACAATTATAAATGCGACCGCCATCAGTTTCACGTTCCGATAAGAGGCTACCGCGGGAGGATGAACTTTGTATTTTATACGTTAAAAATTCAAAAATTTAATAAACGCGCGCGGCGCAAAATACGGGCGTCACTGATTTTAATCTCATTATATTTTAACCGGCAAAATCGGAGGGCCATTATAGGGAAATTAATTCCGCCGCGAGTCAATTACCGGTTCGTAATCGCATAATTAGGCGGTATTATAATAATCGGCGACTCGACAACCTTTTTCATTCTGAAAAAAAGGCACTGATAAGATTGATTAATTAATTGGTGGCGATCCTGATTCAATTAACGAATTCGCCGATGATAATTGCCCGCGGTTACATGGAATCTTAACAGTGGATTTTGCGCGCGCTCACAGCGAGAGAAAGTTTAAATAAAGCGGCCTTTTATCGGAATAGCACCAGTTCCGTCCATGCGCGTTCGCAAAGTTATCGCGCGATAAGGGTGCACTTGCTTTGTTTTCTTTTTTTCTCTCTCTCTCTCTCTCTTTGTTGTTGTTGTCGCCAGCGTATAGATTCGTTGTAATTCCGCGCGTATAAAGTAAGTAAGTAATCGCGCGATAATTTAGCGAAATTATCCGGATTCGATATCGGCCCGTTATCTTAAAGGCGCGATATTATTACGATCCCGTAATGATGTGATATAATTGCGCAGAATGGAGGTTGTGCGAAAGCTCGTTAAATTTTTGTGTTCATGTTCATACTTTAATAACCACGTCCGTAATGTACGCTTTGCCATAAACTCTGTAGGTAACTGTAACGAAATAAATAAATATACATTTATAATTAAATAATCGTCTTTAGGCTCCGCGCGCAAGCTCCCCTTATAATTATAATGTTTAAAATGTATCCATACAAAAATTTGTTAACAATTATTGCTTATGATTTTTACGGGCCTATTCGCGTCGCACATTTACTGATAAACATACGAGTTCGTCGAGCATTTTCGGACTCGTATATTTCGCGGTGAATTTTGTAATTCAGGTTTCTCTCTCTCTCTCTCTCTCTCCCTGTCGAAAAAAAAAGATTCGAAGGGAATGTTCTTTTTCTTTTTTTGTTTTTACGCGCGTACACCGACGATGCTTGAGTATGTACCTTTTCGCATTAAACTAATTGCGCGAAGCTACCGGTACACCGTAGCAGGCGCGCGTCTCGCTCGTAAGCAATTTATCAGAAAACATATTGTTTCGAAGAAGAAAATATACCGATCGCTATATGTATATATGCACCAAGGTGCTGATCGTAAATGCGCCACAAGGTGTACGCGCAGTCCTTGAATATCAATTTCTCCGCGATGAAATCGCTCCTTGCCGCCTAATGACTTCCCATTTCTCAAATTATTATATTCAATGTATACTTGACAGTTTTTAGAAAAGTCTCATTACTCCTCCTGAACTCGCGAATCCCTGATCCAAAAGCCAGGAAGGAATATACCTATAAATGCGCCTATATACTACCGTAACGTAATTCATGAGCAATTACGGCACACTTGCAACCTTGCGTGATCGTAGGTTCCACAAACGGTGTATCTTATCACATCAACAGCTGCTGCCTTTGCAATTGCGAAAAGTGAAGGTGTTTTCTCTGCACTTTCAGCGAAAGAAAATATCATCGTTACGAGGAATAAGTTACATCGAGTTACAGGTCTTTGTATCCCTTTGCGACTTCTGTATCTGATGGTCCAACAGATGCCGCGTATCTGCTCGAATGATCGCTGATACCAATTGACCTTTATTACGATGATGTTTTGCTAATGTCAGAGCTTGCTGCTTTAGCGACGAGAAAACCAATGGATCGGAGATCCTATTGGCTCTGATGAAGTCCAATACCCAATTCGTGTCGGCCACTCTAATGGCAAGTTATTAGCATCCGACTTGTTGCATTCAAGTTGCATCAGTTGTTAGGACCAAAACCAGTCTGTGAAATTGGAGTGGATACCATTATGCGTGACCAGAAAGTAATCGAAACAGAGAAAAGGAGAGGCAACCCAATAGGACTCGTAGGAACTGGGTATGACATTCAGAAGAATGACGCGTCTAGAGGTTTACATTTCCTAACAGGCTATTGCGAATTGAAAGTTCATAAGGGCTTTCTACCTAGATACCTAGATAGGCAGTAACATCTAAACTTAACCTAATCTAACCTATAACCGAAAAGTATAAGAAAGACCCTTGACGCGCAATTAGATCAATCAATGTTCACACGCGAAAGTTGATCGCTGTTGACATAAACCGTCTAATTTTGTGATTTTCAATCTTTCAATTAAGCGAAACGGGAGAAAGCGACGCCAAGGACTAAACCTCGGGCGGTAATAATTAGTCGACTGATATTAAACCCAATCTGCGACTGCTATTACGGCCGTATGAGATGCGCCAATCTCTGTGTTCAAGCAGAACTGCATTCGACCAAATTACCTACCTTCATAAGATATATACTGTTGCTGCTAATCGCCCACGGCGCGGTGTGGCGTGCAAAACAGTCCTGTTTGCGTTTTTGCATTCGCCGAAATTCAAATGTTTCGCCATTCATCCGGCAGACATGCATCACGTTTCAATCCAAAATTACACGCGAGAATTTGCCACCGAATCGTTTCTGTCAGAACTAAAAGATTTCATTATATTTTTCAGGTCTCGATGTCTATCGCACAAACATTCAATAGATTCGAAAAAACAAGCAGGATAAATTATATTTAAAAACTGGACTTTTATTCAACCTTTAAAATGAATTCTATAATTTGTTAGAAGATTATTTTTACAGCGACGTTTATTTTTCGCAGTGTTCGAATATCGCGTTTTTATTCGATTCCTTATTTCTTTCTAAAGTCTTTCTCTCGACTTTGTTTTCTCATTACGATAAAACTTCATGTTAATGCGCGACATTGCATAAACAGCGCCAACACGAAATAAAACAAAAAAAAAGGACACGAATTCGCCAGATTCCTGGGCAAGCGAGAAACGTGCGGGCGACGCGCCAAATCGCAAGACGGAATCAATTATCGCTTACACGGAAAGTCCAGCTACGCATCGCGACTAATTAAGTGAGTCGGCATTTTTCACCCATGCGATCTTCATATTCATTTGCGTCCATTATATATAAAAGCCCCTCTCAGAAATCTCGAGTTCCGAATATCCCGAATGCCCGAGAGTCGTCAGTTCCATCGCAGAGGTGAAATCTTTTCTAAAATCATACATTAAACGAAAATGAATTCCATTCGGGAGATGATGCTCGTTTTCGCTCGTTATACTTAAGTTTAATTAAAAAGTTAATGATCAATGGGGTATATTTGACGATGTCCACTTAGATGTTTTATCAACCAAATCATCACTGGACACATCGAATGTATAGATATGCAATGATTGGACGTCCAGTTTTTGATCATTAGAATCAGAAAACCTATTGAGGTTCGTCTGGCACTACGTCCTGGCCAGTGAAACTGGACTTGTGCTATTTGGGTTACAATTATTACAGCGGTCCTCAAAAAAATATATATCGTTCTAGAAATGAGACCACAATATTCCTACGTATTTTCACCCGCATTATTTCCATGTTCTATTAACGGTATTGTTGAAAGGGGAACCCGGAATACTCTTCCCGAACGTAAAAAAAAAAGCTGAACTCGAATGATAAATCATTAACTGGACGAAAACAAACAGGAATGACGCGAAGGAAAACCCACTGAATCCTTAGGTACCGTAGGATTACCGTAATACGCGCAGCTCTTTGTTGCCCGAGGGCCAAAAAGCGAAACACGTGCGACATTATTTTTATCCGCGAGTGCGCGCAAACGTGACGGAGTGTGTAATGAATAAACCTACATTACGAGATTACAGGAGGAAAGCATCCAAATTTCAACCGCAGGCGAGCACGTATCTTATCGCAACTCCAGTTGCATTAACTCGTTCCGTTAATTAATAAGAAATGCACCCAGGACAGGTGCCTCTGTGTACCCCGCTTTCTTCATCCTTTATGTTCCGTTTTCCACTTTTCCTCCTCTTCTTTTGCCCCTTTGCCCTTTTCTTAGTCGATTCTCTCGTGGATATAATTTACATCGTGTCCCACTTATGACTTCTCTTATGTTCCTTATTTCAAGAACGTCGAATCGGGATGGTTTGCGAAGTGGAAGTCCACAAACGTGAAATCTAGAAGATCTCGAATGTAAGTGACTGACAAGACATACGTATCTTTATATGAAGAACAAAAGTTACAAATTGGGACGTGGTCACAAATGGGAACTCTTTAGTTATTATTGATAGAATTGTATTAGAGTAATTTCCTGTACATCTAAGTCCGAGGTACAATTTCAGCACACCGACGAGTTTCAGGTGTCCGAGAAATCTTCTTTCAATAATTAATGATCGGCATTTGCTCGAAAAATGGCAACATGTACCGAAATAATATTTTAAATATCGATACTTACTAAACCATATCGATATTAATGTATAACTCGATTTAAATTGATGATGCGTACTTAACGAACTCGTTCGCGTTGAAAACTGATGCATTCGGATTCTGGCGGCAAGCAATCCAAGCCATAACGGACATTTCTTGGCGATTTCGGTCCAATTAATTAAAACCGTTTAATTGTATTTTAATAAATGCGCGCCTCGATTTTATTTTGTCCTCGCCATAAGTTCATTTAAACTTTCGAATTGAATTAAAATGTTCTTGTCGTTCCGTTTCTCATTTTAAAAAGTACCAGTAAAAAGAAGATGAGAAAATGCTGAAAAAGGTTGCGTTTGCGGGAATTAATGAAATGATCATTTTTAAACGACTGCACGGTAGAAAAAAGCAGCCTCCAAGAAATTTGATCGAAATTAGTTTGGTCAAGTTTGGATATAACGACACCAGAGATAAATGTTTGGAAAATTATTCTTTCTTAACCCGTTAATCAATAAACGGCCGATTTTATGTTAACATTTTGGTTATCATTACCGATAAGTTATCAACGTTGAAGAACTCGTTAAAATTTATCGCACTTTCCGATTCTGTTCTTGAGATTAGAAAAAAAATGCGATCCAAAGAAGATATTTAACAAAAATTCAAATTTTTTCAATCGAAAAGATGTTTTTTCATCAACAATTTTGCATGAGAATCGGACGAGGAGATCATTATGAAGTGAAAATTTTGCGTCCGCGAGCCGTAAAATGAACAATAAATTTCTTCTAAAAGTTTGTGTATTACAGTTTTTTTGGTTGTTGATCACGAATCTGTTGTTAAAATTTCCGTAATTCAAGATGGCGGATCAAATAGGGCAGGTTAAAACTTTTATATATTTGAATATTTACAGAAATTTGTATGCAGCAGTTTTTGAGGTCGCTGATCTCGAATTTGATGTCCAATGTCCGTTATAAAAAATGGCGGAACCAATATGGCAGGCGAATATTTTCAAAATATTTGAATTTTTATAAAAATTTAGAATATAAAAGTATCATAAATTTTTCATTAAAAATTATATAATAATAATGATAACAACAACAGCAGCAGCAGCAGCAACAACAACAGCAACAACAGCAACGACAACAACATCAACAGTAGCAACAACAACAGCAACGACAACGACAAATTTCCCTCATACTATTAAAAGAAAAATGTCTACGATTCGGTAAACCAATACGTAATTCAAGCACTTGCGATTAAACGGCGTGACATTCAGCGCCGCCTATAGAGGGTATTGAAACAGTTAGTTATGTTTAATCGATATAATATATCTTACATGGATTTGTATGCTCCGTATGTGGAAAGTACTAATTCAACAATATTTCCAAGCATTTTTTCCCAATAATAGACATTAAACACGGATACAGAAAACGATGCTAGGAAATTTAACGAGACAATAACTCGCACGACCCAATGTTTCTCCTGTTAATTTTTTAAAAACTGTCGATGAAATTGTATTGTAAATAACGGACATTGTTGTCATTTTGTCTTGTACTGCTCTTCAAGGTAATATTTTTTATATAGTCGTTAATATGCAATTCCATTTATTTGCGACATTAAATAATCAATTTTTACTCCGTTGCAGCAAGAAGGGCCGATCGAAACGTCATTTTTGATCATAAAATACATCACATCAATCACATACCAGCAATAATTAATTATGTAAAGCTCATGAATCACTAATACACATATAATGCATGTAATATTGCAGAACCTGCCGTGTCCAACAGCACGTATAAATTTTCGGTTTCGACGAAACGTAAACGAGGATGCGTGGCAAGGCGGTAGCGACTTTTACGACATTAACCCAAGTGATAGGATCGGCATATCACGATGATTTTATCTCGTGGAATCGCTCTAAAGCGTATTGAGCATGCACCGTTTGAGTTCATTAATGCCGGCTGCTTGCCGCGACACACATTTTTACTAACCACGTACACCACCACCGTCGCAAAGTACATATAGACGTGCGCCGACGCCTCTTTCAACCGCCATATACCGTACTTATTGCTGAAACGTATACTTGCGGCACTTTCCCTGAAACGAAACTCAATTATCAGTCTTTCAGTGAACGGATCGTTAATATCGCAAAGAAACATTAGTCAACAAATTGTTTATGAAATAGGAGCCTTTGTCTTCGATCCATTGTTTTGCTTCTGAAGGGTAAAGAATCCTGTAGCTTCTTTGATGGGTCTATTTTTTTTTTTTTTTTTTTTGGACATGTCGCGGAAACTGCCGCAATTGATTGACAGATTTCCCAACTGTACTACGCAAGTCAACAAACCATTGGCAAATTGTCATCATGGGTGATTTACATTTGGATCGCCTGTGATCATGATTGCAATTGATTATCAAGTTCTTGTATAAGGATAATTTGTTTTTCAACTGCAAAAATCAATCGATAGCCATTGGTCATTTGGTGGGAGTTAAAATGTAACTCGTCACAACATGTCGGCCATTGTTGTTGATTATTTTCAATATGATGCTGGTAAGTACATATAGTGCGATTACACCCAAGATTATATACAATATCATATTTTATTATTATCTAAATTTGAAAACAATTCAAATACGTTATATATATTACCATTTTGGTCAAACTTGTTATCAACTGAGAAAAAAAAGTTTACAATGTTGAAATACAAAGATTCAAAAAAGTGAAAAGTGGCGGTGTTAACAACTATCAACAAACATTGAAGGTAACAGTTACGTAACATTTACGACATTGTTACTTGTTACGTGAATGTTACATAGTTATTACAAATTGTTACGTAATTGTTAGAATTGTGGTTGCTGGTAACGTATGTTTCTGGTTATAGAAGATTACTGACAAATTGGCGTAATTGCTTGGTTTATAGAGGTTTGTTTACTCCTAAGGTAGAAATTATAAAATTTGGCAACCATGTAGTATTATAATATGTAAATAACGATTAAAATTTGATTTCATTTTTTTCTTTCGTAAAGAGTGAAATTTAATGGTTTATTTAGAAAAACAGCATGACATGTGCGGGCACCGTGAGCTTTATTATGAAAACATAAACAGAAGCGGCATTTAAATGACCATCTGATTTTTGATTGTTTATATTTATTGTTGTTCTGTATAAATTGATGGCAAATTAAATTTGTCGAATTGGATATACAATAAATGTCCACGATTGTTAGATCGAGGATTTTCTTGTGCCATCTGTATAAAAGCACTGACGGTTAGTCTTTGTTCTGAAGAAATCTGGCCTCGAACGTTTTCTTAATGGTTGCACCAATGTACGAGAAAACGAAACATCTTTTGTTCGAAACGAAACAAGGCCCTTCAAGCACGAAAGCAAGTCACCGACTGTCTTATCGACGTTTGCCAATATCCGTAATGCAAAGCGTTTACGTTAAACCCAAATAAATACGACAAGTGATCGAATCGCATCTATTGGCGCAAAGCCTGGGACCTAACTCGTGATTAGAGACGAGTGAAAATATGAGCTAATATAGACGATGCATCTACATTGCCTCTAATGCCGAAAGGAAAATGCGAGATTTCTAGAACAATAAAAGTGTACGGATATTAATTATTCAGTGTTTCGCTGCACAATAAAAACAGCGTCAGCTTTGACCTTATTTTTGTTGATGGAAACGGCTCACCTCTGGCAGTTGGGAATGATCGAGAACCACGCCCAGGCAAAGATTTCGTGAGTGCCTTGATACGTACTTTTGCGTTGGTACCCTTTACAAGTGCCAAGGCGGAAGCCCCCGAGAACTGGGTCATATGCAATGGGTATACAGTATGAGAGCAAAGACGTTGCGCGGCAGCGCATCGAAACGGCGGCTATCCGATGATCATAAACTCCCGTGTATTTAACCATTATCACGCTCGTCCTTGATGCCACCCAGAATTGATACATTACCGAAACAAAAAAGCTTGAGAACCTGGAGGCTTGGTCGACATTTTCCTTCCTAATTCTTAAAAAATGACTTCGGGATACGATTGTATACCTCGGCAATGTTATTGTTTATGTGGAAACCGATATAGCCTGCCACACTATTTATGCAATCTATTAGATTGCCTAAAGCAAAATCCATATAATGATATGATGCGTAAACCTAAGTTTTAATTAGCCGAAATGAAAGAGCGGAAAGAAAGACACGCGACGGGTAAGGGAAAATAAAGACTTATACATATAAGCTACATGACGAACCATTGGAATATCGATACGCTGATGATCAGGCAATGAAGAGAGAGTACATTCGGGAAGACTCGGCCAGCCACCTGGTACACCGGTTTAATTTTCGAGATATTCGTCTTTACCGAAAACTACATTTTTTTTCACTTCTCTATCCAAAGACATGCCTTTGATGATAACGTACAGGCATGAGGCGGTAATATACCCAACAAAGTATCCATCCGCGATAAATGGTACAAAGTACGTGAAAATTGCGTCCACCATTAACATCCATTTAACTCGTTTCGTTTTTCAATTACGGCGATGCGATAACTTATCGAGATTGATCGTACTCGTATATTTGAAATAATTCCATGATGTTTTTACTGCGCTTTGAAAAAGTCATAATGTAAAGCCAACTGCTTGCAAGGTGCAACCAAAAGTAGAATAAACAAACGTATAAATGTTATAATTTCTCCGTTCGTGACAAGGTCGAGACCAGTAAACGGGTATTGTCAATTATGAAGTAAACAATGGATGATGAACTAAACTTCCCAAAATATTATCGAGCTTTAAATTGTACAGGCAATAGCTGAAAGGAGGGTCTTCCAAAGTCTCGAAAAAACGAAGATTTCCAACTTCACCCCATCTTTCTTAGAATTTTTAAGAACTGTTGGGAAGCGAATCGATCTCACGGCTACTGCGAAAATCACGAGACGAGATCAGTCGCCGAGTGGCAGCGACATAAATATATACACCAGCAATTCGGCTGAATAGCGACATCCTCCTCCCGGTCCTTTAGAATTTTCGAAATTGGAACTAAAATGTATGCAATTTCGAGTCTATAAAAGATCTAAAGGGCTTTTTATAAGTGGTGAAAAGAAAATGACGGTGGAGAAAACACGGCATAATAAGGCGTATCTAAATAATTGTAGACTCACTTCCGATTCTGACCGACGTAGTTTAAGAACGCCCTTCCACACGATAGGAACAATTGACTCGTTAAATTTCGTCGTCGCCGACTTCCTTCCTGGAGATCTTATTCATTTCTTGCGTGCCCGGTAAATTCCTTCTTCCGAGTGCCGATGTTTATATTGTAACGCGCCATGCATCAGGGTTCTTGAGTAAAAGCCAAAAAACTCACGCTCGAAAGACGTTTTCACATGTTTTTTTAAACGACCGGTTACTTCGCCCGCATTGGTCAAACATACTTCATCGATTTGACTTCCTCCCGCGTGTTAAGCGCAACATTTTGTTCTGACTTCTCGCTTCTCTTCTCTTGGTTTTTTTTTTCAAAAAACCGCAACTTCGCGTGGAAACTAAGATGAAAACGGTTATTATTACGGCTAGTCCGCATACTGTAATTACCTTTATTGAACGGTGGTCCTTTCAGGGCCTCATCGGCTAGTTCATTCTTTCGCCCTTGTCTTTTTTCCTCCGAGATGACGCCGGAAAGGCCCTAAGCATGCCTCTAAAGTCGTGCCTTCCATACACTATCATCTTCTCTAAAACGGAAGGAAATAACGTGGCCCTTTGTTGGAGTGACAGGGCTATATTCCGGCTTCTGTTCAGTTTTAAACGATAAGTGAATGTTTTTTCGCAGGAGCGTCGCACGAAATTTTGTCAAAATTATTTCAAATTACGCGTGCAGTTCATACATAAATACATGATAATTGCCGTTTTGTGGAGCATTCAAATATATGGCATCCCATGTTCCTACATTTTTTTTTGTTTACGAATTGCTGTTATTGTTTTGCGATACGGTGGGTGGTCCTTGTACGATTGCATTATACCGGATTTTGGACAACTGTTTGTAACAAGAGCTTATTGTTGCAGACAGTTTGGAGTCTTATATATAGGGCTAAACCATTTTACATAATTGAAAGTCAAATACTGGCAAAATTATAGAAAAGTTGGACTTCTACCATATCTACTTTGTAATAAATATTTCAGCTTTGTAGCTGTCCGCATTAATTTTTATGAGAATTCTATTATATGACAAGTTACAACCTTTTTGCGTCTTAGAGTATATCATGTTTTTTTTAACCTCATTTCGTTCTATGCGGATCATTTTGTTGTGTCGCATTATTGTTTTAGAGGCGTTTATGAACGCAAAATTGCTCGAAAACCAGAGCCAATCCAATATTTTCTTGGTCAGATTCGGATTCTATACACGGACAAAATCCCATAAGTATCAGCTGTCATCCCAACAAAAGAAAAATGATTCGATATAAGAATTGAATGCTCGAATTTTTTTAAATCTTCTGAATCCAATTTCTTGACTCCTGAATGAAATGAAAAGGAGTTGAAAAGATCCGAGAATACAACATTGAATAGCTTTGAATATTTCTTAATTCTTTAGATCTATTGTACCTAACCTCAAAATTGATTAAATATCCAAAGACATTCAGAACTTATTATAGTGTTATTCCTTCTCGGAAATTCAAAAGTATTCGGAATATAAAATGATTCATTTGCGCCAAGAATTATTGGATTCAGGAATCTACGATTGAATTTTAATTGAATCATTTTAATTCTTTTTCGTTTGCTGGGATTGGTCGGGCAATTGGAAGTTGTTGAAACTTTGTTGGTCTGTGTTATGCATTGTAAATATTATTTATATTGTACATAATCCATTCATACACAAATTATACGTGTGCATTGCACATTTATACACGTAGTACGAATAAATAGATAAATTGTGTGGAATAATACGCAATAATAAAATATTGAAAAATGGAGCATCAAGTCGAATGTCTATCATATGTGTGTATATCATATATAATATGAACGTATGTATACATGGGCATGAATATACATAAGCCACACATAACACAATTTTACGCATAAATTTATACACAACCCACGTAGCACTGAAATATTCTCAGAATATCTCCAGAATGTTACATTTGTTGACGAAATATTCTGTTTAATATATTTCCAGAATATTTTGTTTTAAATATTTTGTTTAATATATTTCCAGAATATTTTGTTTTCCCGGGACAAAATGGATTCAGATATAATTATATCTGAATTATATATGGCTATATCTGGATCATATATGATCATATCTGGATCATATATGTTCCAGATATGATCATATATAATTGAGATATAACGATATATGACCATATATATACATATATACTTATATCCGGTCAAAATC
>JAPYZR010000380.1:0-67307 GCA_030522945.1 Trichopria nigra | reverse complement strand
TTACATCTTTCTGCGCACTTTCGGAACGCATATTTCCGGCGAAAAATCCAGGATTTTTCGATGACGGATTTATCCTCGACTATTACTTCGGGCCTTATTGTTTATTAATTTAATTTTTTTAATTCATATTTTCATGGTTTTTTAAACAATTATATATATCTATATAGATTTAAAAACTGAATTAAATAACGAATCAATTTAATTTAAATAACATTATAAAATTATCTCATTAAAATAATAACATTTTTTATAATCGCTGTTTTTCAGGTGGTTAAATCCATTATTTTGGTACGCGCGGACGCATAATTTAGAGTTAAATGATATTTATGACACTTGTCAAGATGACGCTAGTGAGGAACTAGGAAATAAATTGGAAAGGTAATAATATCTAATTATGTAATATTATTATAAAAATAAGCACAAAGTATTTTTTTTTAAAGTCACTTTGCCGTTTATGCACTAATTAAAATTAAACGATACATCTATCAATTTATTATACATATAGAACAACATATATTCTCGTGCACACGCTCCCTTATCGAGAAGATTCGACGAAACGTGACATTATTGTTTTCAATTTTCAGATATTGGAATAATGAAGTAAAAGAGTGCCAAACGACGAAGAAAACGGCGAGTCTTTTAAGAGCGATACGAAGAATGTTTGTGGTATCTTTCACTCCGTACTCTTTTTATTTAGTTACATACTTCGTGGTATGCAAGTGAGCTTCAATTCGTTTCATGTAAATAAATAATTCAGAATAAATTTACGGGATTTCCAAACTATAGGCTTTAACGACATAAAAGTATTTCTTATATGCATATATATGTACATGCATGTATTATACCCTTTTTTTTTGTATATTTTTTATAGGTCACTTCAACCGTTTCTTATGGGTCTTCTGATATGGCATTTCGATCCTAGGTCGAATATATCAAAGAATGAAGCATACATAATTGTAACTGGTCTTGCAATTGTCGTTGCGTTGCAATGCTTTATAGCATCTCATGCGAATATGGGACTGATGGAACTTGGTATGCGATTAAGGATTGCTTGTTCGTCACTCATTTACAGAAAGGTATATTATTTATTATTTATTAACTATATATATATATATTGCTCCCTGAGTCCTCGGTGTCAATCGTAATATGGTGTTTTTAATTGCACTAATTTAACACATCATTCTCTGCGGTATACGAAATCAATTATAGACGTATATATAGTAGAGGCGTATATTATGTGACACCGCGCACATTACGTTTTACGCCATCCCTGCGATTTCACACCGCCGCTTTGTTACTTCGTATATATGAGCAATTTGCAAAAATGAAATTAAATCTTTTCTTATAAATGTTTTAGATATTGCGACTCTCGTGTTTGTCAGCAAGTAAAATGAACACTGGAACAATTACAAATTTGTTATCAAATGATGTCGCAAGGTTTGAGAATCTTTTTGAATTTTTGCACAGCGTGTGGATTATGCCCTTACAAGTGGTTGTAATTACTTACATGATTTGGCGTATTATTGGAATATACTCACTTGCCGGCGTGTTTTTATTATTTATACAAACAGTCCCTGTTCAAGGTAACTGATGATATTTATTTATGTCTCGTTATATGCATTCAAAAATGATGTTTACCTTAGTCATCCTTAGGTCTCTGTGATTGCCACAGTTATACGATAAATGTATATACATTTATTGTCACTATTACAAGAAAATAAAAAAAAAAACATAATAAACTCCAACTTTCAGCTTCCTGTGTCAAAGCGATAGGGCATCTGCGGTCAAAAATTGCTGTCAGGACTGACAAAAGAGTTCGATTGATGAACGAAATAATATACGGAATACGTGTCATCAAAATGTACACTTGGGAAGATACTTTTCATCGCTTAATTACTGCCGCTAGAAAGTTTGTACTGAGATATTTTTATACAATACAACTTTGATTGATTTTCGTTATGTTGGAACGAATTTACAAATTTCAGGTACGAATTAAAGAGTATACGTGTGTTGTCTTATATAAAAGGCCTCAATGTTACTTTGTTTCTCTTTTCTGATCGCACAAGTCTTTATTTTACAATCATGGCTTATGTTTGTCAAGGAAATCATATTTATGCCAATATTTTGTACGCTACAGCCCAGTATTTTAATATACTGCAAGGAATGATGGTTTTTCAATTTCCGAGTGCAGTGTCTCATCTCGCCGAGTCTCTTGTTTCTGTTAACAGAATAGAGGTAATTGCGGTTTTAATAGTTATGAAGACTGCTATGTATGATTTTATCTCATATGAATTGAGAAACCGCGCACATTCTTCACGTGACAGAACCAGGCGATTATAAATGATGGAAATTAATATAATTTCATATAATAAAGAGGTTTTAAAATCTAATTTTTTACTAACAATAAGAGTATAACTTGACTGTTTTTAGGAATTTCTTCTTCTTGACGAAAACAACGTTAATGTCCGAGAATTACCAATGAATAAAAGCATCAGCATTAGCATACAAGGTGTCAATGCCTCGTGGATAGAAAATTCAACGGTAAACACATTGCAAGGTTTGACGTTTAATCTTCCAGCGAACGGATTGTTGGCGATAACGGGTCCTGTTGGTTCTGGAAAGGTATATACAGAAAATAAAATTAAAATCTTTTTTCAAATCTTACCATTTGACTTTTACGATTTTTAGAGTTCATTATTAAAATTGTTGTTAAACGAACTCGAAGCATCATCGGGTCAAGTATGTGTTCAAAGTGCTATTTCCTATTCAAGCCAAGAACCTTGGCTCTTTTACGGCACAGTACGAGACAATATATTGTTCGGACAAGCCTTTCATAAAGAAAAATATGATAAAGTAGTAGCTGCGTGTTGCCTGTCTCAAGATTTTCTATATCTGCCTCGTCGTGACCAAACATTAGTTGGAGATAGAGGAACAACCCTCAGCGGTGGGCAATGCGCTAGGATCAGTCTAGCCAGGTAGAAAGAACTGCATGAAGTAAAGAAAATATCTTTACGAATATAACTTTCTTTCATATTAAATGCGGCATAAACAACATTTGTCAAGTAGATTCATTGGATTATTAACAATGAGCAAATTCGATTTTCAGAGCCGTGTATAAAGACGCCGATATTTATCTCCTGGATGATCCTTTTGCATCAATCGATGTTCACGTTGGCCAAGAGATATTTAATAAATGTATTCGCAATTACCTCCGCGACAAGGCTAGAATAGTAATAACAAACAATATATCGTACTTGAGAGAAGCGGATGAAATAATACTTTTAAAAAACGTAAGTATACATGCTTTCTTCGGAGCACGCAACAACCAAGTTCTGTATTAGCGTCTGTTAATTATTGTAGGGAAGAACAGAATTCCAAGGTCCTTTCTCAAAATTTTCCGTCGACGACTTCACAATTTACAATCAATCAAAGGAAGAATCGAAAAATGTACCGATTATTAAGGAGAATTTACCAGTAGAAGTGACACATTCGGAAAATGAATTCGTAACAAAGGAGGACGTGGAACCCGATGAAACTCAAGAGTTGATTGTAAAAGGCGATCTTTCAAAATCACTTTATTTGAATTACTTCACTGCAGGAGGAAACTATTGCGTACTATTTTTATTACTTGTTGTCTGCTTCGCTACCCAAGCATTTATCAATGGATGTGATTATTGGACACTGTATTGGTAGATTATTATTTATGTAAATAGTTTTTAAGGAGTGGTCGTTTATGTTTCGTATCTTTTCTGATTTACTGTAAATATATGTGCATTATATCGTTAGGGTAAATCAAGAAGAACGTCTTATTCGTCAAGGAAATGCAACACAGTCAAGTGTGTCTGGAAACGTTACCATGATTTTCGACGTTTGGCCAATGGAACACATTACTGTCAATATGGCTTTGATTATTTACGGATCATTATTATTTGCTTCCATAATAATGGCTTTCGTTAAAAATACTTTATTGTGCGAAATTTGCGTAAATGCAAGCAAGACACTTCATAACAGGATGTTCACTAATTTATTGAGAGCTCCCGTTTCGTTTTTTGATACGCATCCTTCGGGCAAGTAAATTATTTATTTAGACTTAATGTAAAAAATCAAGCTATAATTACAATTTCTTTATAATTTGATATTTTTTATAGGACAAATACTTAATCGATTCTCGAAAGATCTTGGGGCAGTGGATGAAAATTTACCCAAGACAATTCTCTACTTTGCACAAACAGCTTTCCTTACTATAGGCATTATGGTACAAGTGTTCGTCATTAAATGGTGGACTATTTTTCTAATAATAATAATATTATACGCTTACATAAAAATTCGAAATATCTATTTGTCCACTGTGCAAGATCTCAAGCGTTTAGAAGGAGTTGGTAAGATTATAGTTATAAAATTTTATGGGTAAATTTGATTAAAAAAAAAACCAAATATCAAATATTAACATAATATCTGACAAAATAATACTTTCCTTGTAGCTAAAAGTCCAGTGTTGTCGAAGGCAAATTCAACACTTTTCGGTTTACCGACCATTCGCTCTTCGCAAACCCAAAAAATGCTTTGCAAGGAATTCGACGATTGCCAAGACAGACACACTTCTATTTATTGTTTGATTATTGCAACAACTTCAGCCTTTTGCTTCTGGTTAGACTTAGTATCGCTAACTTTCGTGGTTTTGCTTATGTACAGTTTTCTTTTGATAGATAGTAGTGATCTATATGCGGGAAACGTTGGATTGGCGATTGCTCAAGCTTCTATGCTCTGCATAATGACTTCTCAAGGACTATACCAGTCGGCTGAAATGGCTGCTCAGATGGTCGGCGTGGAACGAATTCTTCAATATACTAAATTAGATCAAGAAGGCCCATTTGAGAGCGAACCTGGTCAGAGACCAACGCATAAATGGCCAGCAAAAGGAAGAATAGAGTTTGATCGTGTTTACCTCCGATACGTCGAGTCCGGTGAACCCGTTTTAAAAAATTTAACTATGAGCATAAATCCGAGTGAAAAGGTAATTAAACTCGGGCTCTATTAATATAATGTGTTATAAAAGGCATAAACGATAAACTTAATACGGATATAGTTGCAAGTATTCAATAATCGAGGGGATGCGGCGAATATCGGTACAACTCGAAAAATGGCGTTTTGAGAAAAACACAAAAATCGTATAATAACAATACTTTATAAATATTATATCGAAAAACTGTCAGGTGATGTAATTATACATGGATATAATATTTAATATTATACATTAAATCATAATAGAATAATAAAAAATGTCGAGTTATTTCGTTTTTTATATTATTGACACAAATTTCTTATATTGCACTTACTTCATGTGCAGAAAAATTGCAAGTTCTACACATAATCAAACTCCGTAACTAACACTGATTTATCTTTTTTTGGTTTTAAAGAACGGGTTTGATTTCATTCATTGATAGAGAAAATGATTTTTACTAATACATATCAATAAGTTCTTTATTATATATGTGTATTTTTCAAGCTCGAAAATTTGAATAACGGTATATAATTCGAATTATATCGTTTTTATTTATAATGGAACAATTTGACTTATTATATCGTTTTTCTAGCTATCGCATTCAGTTTAGCGTTAAAAAAAAATAGATTTACACGATAATAATTATGTCCAAATATGTAGCTTCAAGTATATATTTTACTTACGCAATAAAATATAAAAAAAAAACGATATAATTCTATACTTATATACCGTTATTCGCCGCACCCCCTCAATTGTAAATAAGAAGAGCACATAAATATTAAATATATAATAGGATTAAAGTTTTTTTATTTCCACAATAATTAATATTGGGTTGGCATTTTATTTTAGATCGGGATCGTCGGTCGCACTGGAGCAGGAAAGTCGTCTCTCATCTCTGCCCTGTTACGACTTACGGACTTTGACGGCAAGATTTTCATAGATTCATTCGACATTAAAAACATAGGATTATACGACTTACGAAAGAAAATCACTGTTATTCCTCAAAACCCTACACTTTTCTCAGCTACTTTGCGAGATAATTTAGATCCCTTGCACGAATTTGAAGACGTTCTGTTATGGTCGGCGCTACACGACGTTGAGATCATTAAAACTTTCATTTCTTTAGACTGTACCATTGAACGCGACGGAGGGAGTCTTAGTACAGGACAAAAGCAATTACTGTGCTTTGCAAGGGCAATTCTTAAGAGAAATAAAATAATCATTCTTGATGAAGCAACGGCGAATGTCGATCCCACTACAGAAGCCGTAATTCAAAAAACAATTCGGAATAAATTTAAAGATTGCACGATTTTAATTATTGCTCACAGCTTAAATACACTTATGGATTGCAATAAGATTTTAGTAATGGATAATGGAGAAGCGGTAGAATTTGATCATCCAAACATTTTGACGCGACGAAAAAATGGATATTTTGCAAAGATCCTTCAACAAACAGAGGAGACGACGGGGAAATCATTTACGAATATTGCAAAATAAAAGAAGTAAATTTACTTACTTAAGCATACACATATATGACTATTTTTATAATCAGAATAAAAATCCAAGTTCATAATGCATAGTCGATTAAAGTTTATCTCATAAATTTCGTGAAATTACTATATGGATCGACGAAAGGTCAGTATATAGAACTTCAACTTTTATGTCATAAGCTTTTTATGATTTATATAGGCGTATATCCGGTGCAATAGACAAAACAAAAATTCATAATTCACTGTACGAAGAGAAGGAGATGAAAAGGATGGAATAACACTTTAAATATGACCTATAATTGGAATTTAATAATGAAGCATATTATACCATCTTAATTTATCATCTCAATATACCATCGTCGTTTAGAACTACATGCTGAGATCTTAATCACGGACTCTTATTCAGACTGGGATTGTTGTTGATGGAGCTGAAACTTTTATAATCCATGTTGAATTTCTGAATGCTCGTAACCTCGTGCTCATAATGAATGATTCTTACTACAAGAATGATCAAAGCTAAAAATCTATTTGAAAAATTAAGTATAGTACAACTTTATTTATATAAATCACGTATAAAAGTAAACCTGGTTCGTATGACAATGTATTTAACAATATATATACGATTACAAATTTGGAATCACGATAAATGTACAAAGTACGTTCAAGGCAGAGGGCGTCGAGCGTGACGATGGAAAAGACAGAAAACTTGTAACCAGTTGTGAATCGACAGCGCTGATAAGAGAACTTCGTCTCTGGAAACGTGGAGCCCATCAAGAAATATTCTTACGCAAAAGACGACGAATTCTACTACGATAACGCACATCTGCATCAAGAGCCACGGCGTATGCAGCATCGGATACTCCTGTTACATAGGAAGAATCTCGATTAATTTATTATACGATATGGAAAACACCTGCCTTTCCACTTTGCCCTTCTTTAAACAATAGCGATAATCCAATGTTTTATTGCAAAATTCGCCCAATACTTTTTACATATAATACTAATACGCAGGCGTGCAATTATCATTTAAAGAAAGAATTTTTGCTATAGCATTTCGTAATTACTTGGTATTTAAATGTTGAAATCCGGATTTAAAGAAAACCGGAACTAAATAAAAGCAAATGCAGAAATAAAATGAATAGATTGGTGGAACGAGATATTTTTAGATTTTGACGCGGTCTCGATCGAATGATCGTACGAAACGTACTGTAATTGCACCCAGCATAATTAGCGTGTAATGCTCAATTCCGAGGATCGACGTCATCAGCTTCAGGTCTCTGTCCACTTCGTGGGGTACTAATTTAACAAAAGAATGTAAATTATCATCTTCATATTATGTCAAGAATTTTAAATACAAAAATTAAAAAACAATAATTTCAAGTTATATAAAGGAAAACATGCGTCATTATTTGAGCCACAAAATTTCACATTTTCGTTTAAAATAATTTATTAATTTTAAAATGAAAGTCAATGCGATTTATTTGATGAAATATTTACTTTTACTGACGCCATCAGGGGACCGTGAGGAAAGTCTGTCACTGGCACATTTGCAGTTGAGGATACGAAGAATTTCAAAGGCAGTAGTTATCTGTAAATCACCACTTGCAATTAGAATTCAGTAAAACATTGCTGGAATTACTTTTTACATAAAAAGGAAATTTTATATTATTTAAGATTTTTATCAATTAATGATTTGATTTGACTTGATTAATTTGGTACGTTATTATGTTTATCATTACAAATTTTCTAATGAGTTTAATAATCAATGTTGGAAACTTAAAAATCAAAAAATTATGCTTGAAATGAGAAATGTTCCTTACATATGTTTAATAATAAAAAAAAATAGTAAGAAATATATAATTCTGTGAGAATTACGACGGACTAACGGTCCCAATCAGGCCCATCAAGATGACGTACACCGCACTTCCCATCATGTAGTGCTGGCAAACATCGCATGCAACTTGCTCCTACAAAGCACAAAAAAGGTTACACACTTTAGTACCTATTATAGCATCTTTACACACTAGATACGATATAGCAAAACGTAAATAAAAAATATATGAAATGATACTCTAACTTTTTCGTTTTGACGGTCTGGGGTAAAAAAAGATATACAAGTACACGTAGTGGTGTTTGCAGTTTAAATGTATTTTTGTACGTTGATAAAACCGATAAAACGATGAAATAGAAATAATTATTATTTCATTAAAAATATTACGGTTATAATCATTTTACATTTTAAGTAAAAATACATATATTACTGTTTTTACAAGAATAATTGTATCTATTTAAAAAATACGCGTTTCAACGTATAGAACACGTACCGTATACACAAATAAATCGCATTGAAAACCTAACCTCAACGTTTATAAACGAAGCACGAATTACAAAGAAACAAATATAGAATTTATTTTCAAAAAGTATAGATTAAAAATAATGAAATTCGACTACTTAAAAACATTTTTTAGAAAGAAATGAAAAACATCCGACCAGGTATCCACTGTTGGAGTACTCTTTTCTTCGATTTCGGAATCCCATGATGAAGTTTATAAATAATCGCAACGGTTCTTCGGTACTATCAAATTTTGATTTTCTTTGCAACAAAATTGAAGAATATTCGGAACAACCGAACTAGGGCCGAACCATTCCCCATTTCTATACTTTTACGCTATTACTTTCCAAGCTGACAGATGATACGATACTCAATTTTTTAAATGGGTGTACCTGATCGGATGGGTCATGGGTGTAACTTATATACCACCAAAAAACCACTAATGGTAAGAATGGAAAAATTCACGCTTATAGAACGCTTTGAGTACGCTTAAAATGTAAAAATAAGCGTGAATTTGCACTTTTAAGGGTACCGACACTCTTCCATTTTTGCCATCATCCTTCACAGGTAACGTGTATAACGATTCTTTTCACAAATTTCAAAGTGAAATCAATCGATGAAAGACGCAAATATATGTAATTAATAAGGCAGCAGGTGTAACGGTTTTACCCAAAGAGAAAAAAATATGTTCGGTGTAAATATACTTTTCCGTATAAGTGTAAAGTTTTTATGCATGTGAATTTTTCTTTGCTGAAAATATTTTGAAATTAAATTGTTATTACCATTGTTCTATATCTACTTGATAAACGATTATCAAGAAGGTAACTTGGAGATTTCGACCAAACCCTGTGACATCTCATCGTTCTTGTTGTCAAATTAAAAGAAAATTCGAGAAATTTTATTTTCTAAAATATTATATTGTTGAGGTTATAACAAACTGTCATGGACAATTTGCTGTCTAAATTCAAATGTATACCTATATATAGTATTTAAATATAATTTTTATTACCTCATTATAAAGCTCCAAGTTTTCTTGATATTATCATTGTCAATCAAACATATTTTACAATGGATTCACAAATATAATACTAAACATAATTTAAACACAAATTATGAAAAGTTAATAAATTATGTACAAAGAAAAATTTAATAAAGTAACGCATATAATTTAAAAAAAATTATAGTCGACAAAAAGTCGTGAAAACTGGCAAACATGAAAAAATGACAAAAATTTAATAAAATAAGCAATTTTCCTAATTTTGGAAAGTGTAGAATTTTATTATGTTCGAACTTCAACTTATAAAGCATCGATTAAATTAAAAATAGCCATTCTTTATCCCTAATGTAAAATTAATTTACAAAGTAAGGATATTGAAGGATTAAAGTGAGGTGTAATCAATGCGTGAATACACCGTAATTTACACAACGTGTATAGATGTGAGTATTTATTTAATGATAATTTCGATACATATAAGTACTTAGTAATAATACGTTGAAATTCTACAATATGTCGTACAGCAGACGGTGTTTGGGTATTTTGTGTGGACGTATCGTCGGACAGGAAACAGTATTAGATTTTTGTTTTGTTCCTTCCGTTAATATTCGCACATTAGGACATCCCGTAGGTCTAAACGGTGTAAAAATAAATTATTAATATTACAATATGACCTTTTCCGTTTATATGAATTAAAAATCTCCTTACCGTTCGCAGTAAGTGCGTAAGGCTCGTGTAAATAGATTTTGCCGATTGAACGATTCGGGATTTTTTAATATTTGCCGAATTACGAGATCCAAAAATGAATGGCACGGTACGTTGACAGCTTGAAAATCATCATCGAGTTCTAAAATAACTGATTTTTCTTCTTCAAGTAATTTGTCATTTCTGTAATTGGAAAAAATGCAATTGTTTATTGGTAATTTGTGAATTTGTCATATAGCAGATATTATATGTAGCAGAGGAAAAAATAACAACAAAACACTTGGTATTTTGTGTACAATATACTTCATTACTAATTGTACTCAATATATTTGCGACAATAACTATCGAAATAATAAATGTGATACGATTGATAATATTTACTTGAAATTCAATTCCGATAGATTCTTAAAATCACGAATGTAATTGGGCTCCAATGCGATTCCAGGATAAGTCCAAAGAGCATAAATTTTAGCAACAAATTCCAGATTTCTAGGTCTCAGTGAGCTGCTTATATTCAAAAACTGTGACCTATAAAATTACGTATAATTAATTGTATTAACAAAATTATTGCGAAAGTATTTTAGTTTATGTTAGAAATAAGAAAGATACAAGCTAATTTTCACTTACCCGAAGAAAAAACGTTCGATGCTAATGTCGATGTTTTTTATGTTTTGCACTTCATTGGCAAGTTTCAACCTTTCATTAGATACTGAATTCACAACGTTGAGTAAGTAAGTAATGTTTTTGTTCCATTTTTCCATCTGAATGTAATAATTAAGGAAATTGTCGAATGTATATCTTTTCAATTTTTCATTAGCAATTGTATGCTCTTCCGATGGTAGTAAATTTATTAAGAAAAACTGAAATTTCACAAGTTGTTAAAGTTAGAAGGACTATTTGGTATAATTATGAAATGATAAAATAAATATATTAGTAGTAATGATAAATGGAAAATTGGGTTATTCATGAAGGTGACGATAATATTTTTATTACGTTACGAGTCTTTTTTTTTTTAATTTTTGATGGTGTTCAGGATGATGTACATAATAATGGTAGTTATAAGCGAGTAAGAATAATGATGATCTTAATGGGGACAATTCTAATTATAAAGCTAAGACATTGTTTATGTTAACGATAAGAACAATATGATGCTGTAAACATTAACAAATTTACAAAAATGAACAAATAATTCACAGATAAAATTGACATCTACAGGCTAAAGCTGATATTAAAAATCATCTGGAAAGACGAAGTAAAATAAAAAAAAGTCGACTATCACAGGTACAATATTAATCAATAATGAAAGTGACATAATAATGAAGGGTTGAATGTAATTTTACGATAACGGTGATTGTAAATGACTACAATGATAACGTAGCGGCGACATTCAGAAGCAATTCTGAAAGTTTGAAAACTAAGAAAAAAAAAAAATAATATTAAAGTGTAAATATAAACCCAAGTGCAGGTGAATAAATTCTACGTGCAATGACTTTTAATGCTTATGAGAAAAAATACAGAACAATACGTTAAAGCTTGGATTCAGCCTTGCAGTTGCTTCTATGTAACAAAACTCTGTTTCCTCCCAGTTTCGGTAGTCATGTTTTATGAAATACACATTTAATGGCTGATCACCTCCTTCAGGATTTGCGAGGCTTCTGAAATTTATGTCGTCACGATCTCTGGTAAGTGTCTTAATAGATGCATTTTTTTTGGTATATCCTGAATTTTATTTTAGTATTGAAGTTAATTTGTAATATAGTTATATGATCTTAATATCAAAATTAAAATAAAATTAAACTGTTTTTTATTTTTTTATTTTTTTTTTGTCGAACGACTTAAATTAATTACGACACATATAAAAAAATTAAAAACTGCAAAATTGCAAATTGTTAAATGTAAACAATGTCGCTTAATAAGGTGAGCCGTTCCCGACGCGAATTGAATTTTATTGTCAACTCAAGCAATTAGTAAGAGTTGTACTGACCGACATTTTTCGTGAAGCGGCGTCTTTATCAAAACAGCCGTGATGAGGGTAAGGATCACGAAGGCCGTAAGCAAAAGGCAAGCGGCCAAAAGTGCACAGAACACATGAGTGGGCCATCTTTTCATCAAGTGGATAGCACCTAAGACCACCTTCCGACTTTTTCTCTCGGGATAAAAATTCACGTGGCACGTACAACGTCCTTGCTGATCCAAGAGTGGCTTCTGGTCGCAGCAGGCTTTTGATTAATGAAATGCAATTTTTTCAATTCAAACGTACATTCACGGTACATTTTCTTTTAAAATGATTTTTAGATTTTAGACAATACAAACATGTTTTGTATTTACTTAAAATTACAATTGTTATAAAAGATAATAAATAAAAATCTTCCTTGTTGTCAATCAAATGACCACCTCAAAGGGAACAAATTTCAATGTATCCTTTTAGAACAGAATATACAATAAATATAACTGGTAATAGTAATTTTAATCGACAAAATATGATAAATTGCAGAAAACTTTTGAAACGAATAAAAAGTATCAACACTATTAAAAGTATCTGAAAGTTGACATAATGATAACAGAATAATTGTTAAAAGTGGACTTTTCTCAATATCGGACAAATTAAAAAAGTTTGACAACCCAACCAAGAGGCGCATAGCTAGAATCAACCAAGAAGAACAAATCAACAAAAGTTAAAAGGAATATAATAATAAAAAAAAAAAAAAAAATATATATATATATATATATATATATGATAATGCCAAACGAGTGAAAAATTGTAATGATGGTTTCGACAAAATTGTTACTTTGTCACATAACCTAAATTTTAAATTATGCTAAATAAAAACTGCTCAACGTTGATTAATTGTCAAGAATTTTTTTACTAAGGAATAAATTAACGGTAACTAATCTGAAACTACTCACCGTGTGGACTCATCCTGATTTCTCTTTCAAGTGTCGTATGGTCGAAACGCTTTTCTTCCTCCTTCGTCAGTTTCGCCGACGTAGCATATTGAAATGCGAAATCGAAAGGTTGAAGAACTAATGAATTTTCGTCAGCAAACACTCAGCTATGTCCCAATTAGTTTTCGGTGAGTTATCGCGAATCAATCATTTCAGTTCTACTTTCGGAGGTTAGTATAGCGTTGTTCTCCCAAAATTATTTACTCTTCTTTTTGATTATTTTGTTTTTTTCGATTTTTATGATCAAAATGTTACTAAACCTTAAAAATAAGTTTGTTATGATGCAATGACGATGATGAAAATGATAATGATGGTAATGACAATGATGCTGGCGGGTGATGATAATGACAACTGCGATGACATCGACAATGAGGACGACCAAGGTAACAACGTCAACGACACTATATATGTCCTTTTATGACAGAAGGGTTATAATAAAAATGCACAACAATAATTACAAAAAGCATTTTCGTTTACTGTAATGCGCATTCAAATACAGAAATTAATTTTAACCGACCTGCGGTCTTTGTTACATGTCTAAGTCTTAAAAACTAGATCGCGTAAATACTCTCATTCTTTGCCACACATACCTGCAATCAGCTTTTGCCAGCGAGTGCCGATATATTTAAATATTTGACACATTGTCTTTATATTGTACAAGCACGCTTACATACATTTCAGTTCTCTAGCAAAAGTAGATTGCTAATACGAAAAACTACAATTTCTTCTTTAACCTGACCGAGTAAAAATTAAAATTGATCAAGTTCTCCAAGAGAAACACGGCACTTTTGTCGCAGCGCATTGGAATCGAAAGAACCTTCCTTTGTCGTTATCGCTTAGAAAATCTTCAATTCTATCGAACCGATAAATAACCGTCGAGTTAATCGACAATTTATTAAAAGACTAATTCTAATTAATTCGCTAACTGTTTATTTTACATTCGCGATTAAAATGTCCGGATGAAAATTCCCGACAAGAAAATGCGTTATTAAACTCCCAATTCGATCATACACACGTGTGGGATACTGACATTTGTCTCGACGATCGATTCGCGTCACGTGGAGGACCGTCCACGACGGCGGCATTTAGCGGTATTGCACAATTCTCGGGTTGCGTCGAAGAAGTAACTTCACTTCCGGAGGAACTGTCGCAGTCGATGGCAGGCGAAGATAAGGCCCGAGTCACATCTTGCATCTGGGCACATTCGTAACTCCTTCTGTTCCTCTTAAGCGAAACTTCCGTTACGTTGCTTTCGGCGAATCCGGATTCCGGTGACAGGTCCGTCCAATCACTAGTAGGCGTCGTAGAAATCCGATTTTTAACTTCTGGTCTATGGACCGCTTCTTCCTGTAGGTTATTGTTCCGCATGTTACATTTTTTCTCGTTTTCCTTCGCCATTGTTTTGAGAACATTGTTTTTGTTTTTTAAATCCAGAGCTTTCTTGGGAGTCATGGCTGAGATCTTCACTAAATTTAGTCTTTCTTTGCTTCCGGTATTACTTCTGGCCCTGTATACGATTTCCCGGTTGGCGGTATTCTCGAGTTGACGATGGCTTTCGGATCTTTCCAGAGCTAGATACAAGTACTTCCTGGACCCATTCATGTTCAAATTTTTTCTCGAATCGTTCAACGATCTTCGGTCGTCTTCGACCCACGCGGGAATTATTGATCGACTGCAATATAGATTTCTTCTCGAACCATTTAGGGACCTGCGCCCTTCGTCGGCGAATATATATTTAACAGCCCCTGGTCGTCTTTGAGGAACTGACGACTGTCGCGCGAACGTTGGTGGCAAATCTTCATCCTTATGGCAAGAAATTCGTGAGTCAGATTCGTACGAGATCTCTTTGCTGTTCTTAACGATTTCTTGATTGACGGCTTCGGGAAGATGCTCAAGGTCTGCATCGCCGATTACCTGAATGGCATCAGGGTCGATATCGATGATTTGGTGATGGTTATTCAGATCTTTCCCCGATGGGTGGGGATGATGAGAACTTACATCCCGAACTGCACTTTTTTCAGTATGCATAACGTCTTCTACGCTTAGTACACTTCGTGTGCTATCGGCGTGACCCATGCGTGACTCGTGATGAGGGTGATGGCAGTAATGATGGTGGCACGGGTGATGAGGCTGCAAGCGTTGTAGGCCGGCATAAGATTCCGGAATAAGGTCCTCATCGACGAGAAAACCTGGAATTCGATTACGTGGAGTATCTTCATTCGTTTCGTAGATGACTTCCTATTCATCAACTTGGATGACAGTTCATACATCTTGCCGTAAATCATTATCATTAAAACTAACGTTTGTTAAGATTTTATTAAGGACGATTTTGATTAATTGACCGTACGAAACACCCCAAGTAAAGTTCAGTTGGATCATGCGAATAGGTTATTTCAGAAACTTTTCTTTTACGACGTTTATATCCGTGAAATTGTTTTGGTCACAGACGATTTGTGTTATGTACAGTTTATCATTTAGCCAATATGAGACTACGTAAATCTTCTGTATTCGAAAAACAATACCACGAACCCTTACGAAAACACCCAGTTAGGTTCGGAAATTCGGAAATTCAACCTCATTTCCCTCCTGATATTGCATGTAGAAAACGGAAAATTAAAAAAATATTTTTCACCTTACCACCAAGAAGAACGTGTGATTCAATTTTAGAGATGCAGGAAAGAAGACGACACCACGAGACATTTTTACAAGATATCTTATAAGCGAACAAACTGGTTATCACCGTCACCACTGTCTCGAGATTCTGTACGTTTATTAAATTTTCTATAACTTAAAACAATAAATAAAAATCGTCTTCCCGAGGGAGCGGCTCTGTACAAGACATTGCTATTGCCTCACAACACATGAGCTAGCAGTGATTTGGGATCAGATTGATTCGGTTAAACGCCCGGGCTTTCATCGATAGATGGAATGTCTACACGGTGCTTCACCGGGCCTTGGTTCTGCTGTCCTTGCGACGGGAAAAATCCTGTGCCTTCCTGGCCGAGAATCGAAGGAGCAGTACGAGGTTCGCTTGGCATTTTCCGCAGCATAATTCCACCATCTGCGAGTCCAGCACCAAAGTATTGTCAATTTTCAAGCGTAAAGAAGCATGCAAAGCGATCAACCATTCAAATGACAAGAATACTGTTATCGTATCAATGATATAATTATCTCCGTGCACGAATACAATTAAAGCGAGAGCAAGCATGTGTTTAATGTCTGCATCTATGAGTAATTTGATTTGCACAAGTTGTCAATTAGCGGAATGTGTACAGCCTTGTACTACGTAGCGACGTTGTGCAATTGAGAGGTGTCTGGAAGCGTAATATAAACGCCCCGACGATAGAGTAATTAATACTTTCAACAATGAGTATCTACAGGTATTCGACGAATTGTTTATAGCCAATATAACCAGAAATACCCGGAATCCAATTACGAGGGAAGGAAGGCGGTCGGGAAATTGCAATTTATAAACATGTTATGTTTAAGCATTCATAAATCGGTTACAACTATCAATTTTCTACAGCAATTAACTGATAATCCGCACGACTCTTGTCTAATCTAGTACTAAATTGTCTAAGCGTAAAATACGAATGCTTCAATATTAATAATTAATATTTTTGCATTTTATGAAATATTAGATAGCGTTCTTACCTCCCATTCCATGTCGAAGCTCATCTTGTACCCTGTAGAATTCGGCGAGCTCTTTGCCGGAACACAGTGGAGTGTCGACTTGAACGGTGTTATTAAATAGCGAATAATCGACTTCATACCCTTGCCTCTCCTTGGAATAACTGACCATCGGTTCAAACCGATGACCCCATAGCATCTCCTGTGGAACGTAACTGGACCTGGCTTGTGTGGTCTGTCCGGTAGATTCGATAGTCCCTTCAAGGATAACTACGACTTCGAACCTCTCAGTGAGCATGTCCTCAGCCGACATGTGATAAAACGGAGAGTCTTCATTGATTTTATGGACTACGGTCATTGGCCAGATGAAGAAGAGATTTCCGTTTTGTCCGTCTGTTCCTACCGCCAGTTCCTGTTGGTTATGCGGTAATGTTTCGCCTTCCTTCGTTGTTCTCGACCTAATGACTTGTGCTCTGACAGTTGCACCGATTATATGTGATTTCCTCATGTCTCCTACTCGGAACATCAGACATAGCTCTCCGTCCCGCTGGCAGATCACTGCGTTTCTTGAAAAAAGCAGAGTTTGGGTTCGCTGTTTCGGTCTACTCATCTTAGCAAATACAATGCCGACCATGAACGCCTGGATCATCACGCCTGAAATGCTTTGAATGCACATGACGAATATGGCCTCTGGGCATTCCTCCGTTGTCGATCGACCACCGTACCCGATCGTGTGCTGAGTCTCGACAGAGAACAGGAAGCAGCTGGTAAAGGTGTAAATACTCGTCACGCATGGTATCCAATTGTTGACTCCTTGAAAATCTGGGAGATGGCCCTCTTCGAAATCCCCGTGTGTGAAGGCGATCAGCCACCAAATCACCGCGAATCCCAACCAGGACAGCAGGAAACTCAGAGTGAAGCACAACAGTGTCCATCGCCATTGAGTGTCCACCAGAGTTGTGAATATATCTTGAAGGAATCGAAGAGATCGACGGGAGATGTGCGATTGTAGGACGTTGCACTCGCCGTTCTTCAGGACTGCCCGCCTTCTCAATTTGCGAATCGGTCCCGCCCGGTACCTGCTCCTATGCAAAAATTAACACTTATTTTGTCGCCTGCTTATTGAAAAATCGATGGACTACTCGTCCATTTTTATAAATCTAATTTTACTCAAAATATAGATTGAAAAAAAAAAAATTGCAAATGATTTGCAAATTGCACGTCGTTGTACCGTCAACGTTAACAATGAAAAAATTAATTATTCATATTTCGTTGAAGTCTGGAGACAAAGATAAGGAATGTACGAATCTGTTCTAGTACATAAAGGAGCACGTGAGGTGGTGATATAATTATTATGTGTCTGCGCGCGATTTTCCGGTTATCACTGCTGCACAATGTCTAGTGTTTGTTTTACGATTCTCTGTATTTCAAAGATTTGATTTACAAGCGCCTCGTCCTAATAATAGCTCTTCACCGGTCTTAAATGCTTCTTTCTGTATTCTTATAATCTTTTCGTTTATTTATCCCACATTACATAAAAGATACGTAAAGTAGTTTATTTTATGCTGAACTCGTATTCCTTATTGTTCGTTTGGCTTGAAAGGAGTCGATGATCGAAGTTTAATGAAAATTATGAAACTACGTTATTTCTTCGATTATACGATCCCGTGTACAAACTACAAGTAGTACTTTAGAGCTGTCAGCTTTATTGGTTGAGAAAGTTCAAGACCCCCTTGCGCTCGATTCAACGCATCATTTGCTAAAAATGAAGTGAAAATCCATGAATTCTGTAATACCTTTCTGAAGTCACGAAATTTAATTCTGGCTCAAAGAAGTTAAGAAAAGTTTGTGTACCGAGTATTTCCCAATTTTATCGATTTGGCAAATCTTCAATATGTAATATATTAATGTGATTATTGGACAAAGTACTATGTGAAAAAAAAAATTTTTTTTTCCAACATTAGACTTTGATTGCTATGAAATTATATGCTGATGAAAACAGAGTGCAGATAGTGTCGTTCAAACCGAGCTCTTGACCTTGTTCGATGCTTCGCACATGAGACATCCGCATTAACGACGCGATAAGAAGTGTCGACGGCAATCGGAACGCGTAATTATATAGTGCACCTATATTTACTTCGCTTATAAATGTTCAATTTACCGCTAATTTTATAGATGAGATGAAATAAACGCTGTGCTATAAATGTTTATAAAGTGTTAATGGTAATCAACGTAAACGCAACATCAATTTTAAACGCGTTCGTCGCTTTTTATCCAATTCTGTTTTTTAATGCAAAAGGAAAGTTATTAGACGTTAAGTAATTTCGCATATTCGATGCCTATCGGAGGCGAGTCTTGACGCATGCGCGGTCCTATCTGTGAGTATCAGTGGCAACTGTGTCTTGAACCGCGATAAGGAGATACGAGCCTTGACAGTATGTCAGAAATTCACGAGCCTTGACTGACTTCTGCGACTGATTTAAGGGAAGCGGTTGATTAATCTTTCGTAGCGAACCGACTAAACCGAACAATAAAATTTTTTCAAAATATATTCTGCTTTTTCACGTTTTTCGAGACATGAAGTCAATTTTTCATGTGCGTAGTTTGTTTATCAACTTTATCGTCCGAAATGATCTACCGTATGTTTTTAAAATATATTTTCAAATTTAAATTGGATCTTTTTGTAAAATGAGTTTATATGAATTTATCAATTCCATTTCGTAAATGGTAATGAGCGTTGTGGTTGATAGATTTGTGGATATTATTAACCTAACCGATTATCTCTTGTAGAGAAAAATGTCAACTATTCAAAATTTGGTGTCCTGCTGTTGACTAGTTTTACACATGATTCAACTTATTTACTATTCGATCAGACAAAATTTGACCGTCGCAGCCCCAACAATTGACTAATCGAATATTCAGGTTCCATTACTGCCGCGTTTTATACTTTGACAATATAATTATTAATTCCCCTTTAGCTCATCAACTCATCAACTTTTTATCAAATTTTTCGTATGTTATTTGCATGTCATAATTTACTGTTATATGTTATTTGGAAGAAATCTGGAAAATTACATGCAATATTTTTAATATTTGTTCCTTTTTCTATATTTTCCATATTTTCTTCGCTAATTTTGGATATTTCTCAACATTTATACTATCGACTCCAATTTACCCCAAATTTTAACTATTGTACAATTTTGTTTAAACAAAAAAATTATCGATATTTAAACAAAAAGTTTAATGCCGGTACCGATTGTGGTCCTAAAATAATACTTGTTCATTTGCTAGTTTTATCTTCTTCAATCATTTCAATGTTTCAATAAAGAATATATCTGCGTTGACAAAATTACTTCTTAAAAAATAACTCGGCCAGTATCATGAGCTTTATCGCGAACAATGCTTGTCAGCTTTTAATTTCATCATAAAATTTGAGCACTCCTCATTCCGGGGTCATCGAACCCGTACCCAACAATATGCCAAATTGTCACACCAGTTGACACTGACTTGAAAATTTAGTAAATTTTACCCAACTTCTGTTTAACTAGGCATTTTTATTTACGCTATCCATACCTGCTTCTGATGGACAAATTCGGACTCCTTAGGTCGTTGACGATTTTCGGCTGCGGTGTCCAGATGGGCAAAAGCTTCTGTTCATCTCCATAGTCCGACGTCGGCGATTGCCCATTTCGGATTGGTCGCTTTCCAATGTCGCCGTTCATGTTTATTTAAAAATTTGTATTCAATGAAATCCGATATATCGAGAGCCAGTCCACGATGCGCACTCGAGGCTCGGAATCGTGGTTTCTTTATCGGCTTGGATAATATCTAGATTATTTTACGTACAACTCGAGTCAACCTTGAGTTCCAATATTTTTGTTTATATTACATCGGATGTCTAATTAATCCGATTTCAATTTTCATTCTTATTCGCCGGTATCGCTTTCTCAGAGACTACAGACTTCTTCTTGTCATTGTTGGATCTCTGAGGTTCGGCCTCCAGTGAACTCGTAGCAGACGTGATTCGATAAAACGACAGTTGCTTTTTCATCGTTCATCGCGCCTCGAAAACAATCCGTATTTTTCGTTTATAAAAAGAAAAACTAAACTGAAGATTCCTATGTTTTTTTCGCGATTAAAAGGTGGAGACCGATTGTACCACGACTGGACTATCGGTGACTCTGGTGGGTCTCTTATACGCTCGGCTCTTGACCATCAACCTCCACTTATCACGTTCTAACACTTCAGTTTGCTCTTGTTATTTGCAAAAAAAAATGAAGAACTTACGAAAACAAAGCGCCTGAGGATGAATTTTGTATACCTGTTCTTTTCTCGGATCTTTGCTGATTTACTTAAACGCTTTTTGTTTTCCTCCTTTTGTCACTCGCGTTTATCGATGCCCATTGTCGAGTTTCGAATTGTCTTCTTCCCAAGTGATGTTTTCGATTTGTCCGTATCGTTTCATGGTACGTACTAGGAGACCACTTATTTTCATTTACTTTTTATACATTTTTGCAAGATTTCATTTTTAGAAACATTTCATTTAAGAGGGGGGCCACTCTTTTCTTTTGTAAGTTTCTTGTAAATTATTTAGAATAGTTTTTCTATCATTTTAGAATGGAAATTTCTGAATTTGGAGCTATTTAGAATGTTGTGTGTTAAGCATTTCAATTTTGCCCCAAAGAAATCAGTTTACAGATTTATCCATTTTACGAATGAGAAATGCGAAATGCACCGGACAAAATCACCTTGTTGATAGATATTTGATTTTTTTCTCCAACTATAATCTTTTATATCCGAATCATGTAATGATCATAATGTAATCAGCGAAATAACCACTTCAAATTTTTTTACTTAACTCATCATTTAATCACTCGTGAATTTTGAATCTTGTTACGCTACAATATTAGCAATTTATTTGCGTCACTCTTCCAAACTGAAATTTAGGAACACAAATTAAGACGTACGCTTCTGGTTCAAATATTTTTTGAATTTTAAGATTTAACTTTGTAAATTCACCACGATTCCTACCTGCGATAATGCTAATGCGCCATATGATCGTGGTAATAATCAGCTTCATACAAAAGTTGAGAACAGGCAGCAGAACTTTTTGTTTTTTAAACTGATGCAGTTTAGATCACTTTGAACATTAGAATTATCAAATGCACTGTTGAAGAGTCGTATCAGCCTAAACGATCGTATAAATTCACCAATTTCTTAAGTGGGTCTTAAATCGTTGCTCGAAAGTTGATGAACACTTTATATCCATTACACAAAAATTGCTCATTTTCTTTTTTTACCGATTACTCGCAAAGCTGCTGTTACATCAGAAAACTCGCTCGATTTTCGACGTTGGCGACTTTATATACAAATGGACGAAGTTGATTCAACTGTTTTCTTCAATGCAATAATAACGCATCGATTGTTTAATGAACGATACGCGGCATCTATCACTTGCGCACACACGGAACGAAGAAATGAACTGTGCGATTTCGCGCGATCTACAACAATGCAAACGCTATGCACCGAATTTATAATTTACATCGTAATTAACGTCTTGTGACGCCCTCTTCGTTTTTCGCTCCTTCCTTTTTCTTCCTCGTCTTCTACTACGTTTTCCTCCTTCTCCTTCTCACGCTCATCAGATTACTACGGTAACAGGCGAATTTGTTAAATAGTTTCGGAATTCCATATTTTTTATAAAGATTAATTTTTCTTTTAATTACGAAGTGAATATTTTTTACTTTCACCCTTGTTCTTCACTTTATTAAACAACAAAAATGTATATATATCATCGCGACTTTTCACATTTTTGACTTTCGATATATTTCCGAAAAATAAATATATTTAAACGTTCGCGGATCCAACGAATCTGTAACTAGAGAAACTTATCAGAGGCTCTTCGTCAGCTCGTTATCTCGCTTCGATCTTCTATGAAAATTCGTAAAGCTTAAAGCATTTACGTACTCATAAATTACTCTACAACTACCGCGAATCATTCTTGAATTGCGAATAAAATCAAGTCGGCAGAATAGATATAAAAAATAAATAAATGATTTTATTTACCATCATTGATATATTATTGCATACAAATGTTAATATTAAAAAATTTAATTTATATATGGTTACAATTAATTTTGACTAAATATTTTAAGTATGAATAGTCTTTTAATTTTACAAACTTGGAAAATTTGAAACAAATTTATTAATTTGATTACGTTGTCGAATGTTTTTAAATAAAATTATTATAATTTTCATATTTGTCATTTGAAAAAAAATAACTGTATTCACGAAACTTTCGACATTTAGGAATAATGATAAAGGACGTAAGTATATAAACGAACAAAGGTCTTAACAATATAATCAATGGCCAGCAATCGAATGCAGAATGTTCATCAACATTTTAATCAAGATAAACCGTTAATATTTATATTATTCCCAATCGCAACATACTTATATGTATTTCACAACAATTAAAACATTTGCTCTACTTTTAAAATGTTTTTAACCAGAAATATAGAATTATTATTATTATTATTATAGTTGAAACACTCATATATATAAATAGTAACCATATCAACCTCCGTTTTATTCAACGGTAATACTTTAAGTTTACATTTTCAGCTGATCATTTCTTTTAGAACATGCAGAACGTTTGCTCATTATAAATATTTATTCAACATTTATTAACGCATGACTAACGTATTTTGAACGCTAAAGTGTTATTAGCACGTGTAACAAATTTATCAACATGTGCTCGAGAAATAATCGATTACATTATAAATTGCAAGAATATTTTACGAATATCACACGCATGGTAATTACATGCTGCAATTCTTTATCAATAAATACTTAAAATACTTTCCATGAACCTTACACTTATTTTATGAATGCTTTACATTCATAAAGCATCTGCGCAGCGTAGATAAAACATGCACCAATATTGAATTCGTGTCTAATTCGTCAAAAATTAAATTGGCACTGCACTCCATGTTTAACACATTAATTGGTCAAAATTTCCAATATGTATATATGTATAGTTAAAATTTTGTTCTTTATATAATATGAAAAATGATTTACTTGTTTTCTTTTAAGATTAAAATATTTTGCTATTGTAGATTTGTATATAATCATTGCAAAGCAGTGAAATTATGAAGTTTAAAAATAAGTCAAGTGATTAGTCTCTCTTAAATTTGTTCCATCAATAATTTTGAAATACTGCATTATTTTATTCTTTTCTATAACTTTTCTTATTCATATCCCCTGGGAATGGTGAGTAACCAAATGATATATAGAAAACTCCGAATAATATGACGACTCGTAAAAGTACATTTAATTTTACATTTATGAAATACGGTTGTCTGTTTTTCTTGTAACTTTCGTAAAACCAGAGGTGATAAAGTAATTTGAAGTCGCGAAAGGAGTAATTTTCGCCTCAATGATTGTCTTCGCAGAGCCACACATCGTTGATGGTTAATATCATGACGGCGTCTCGTGCTAATCGAGGACTTCCGTTTGACAAATCTTCAACTTCCGTCTATAGGCTCTTAACGTAAGCCGATATATAGAAGTAGAGAAGAAACCGCCTTTAATCAACGAACGTATCGACAAAGGACTTGGTAATAATTCTTATCAACGATAATAAAACTTATCCTAGCGATAGGAATAAATACGATAAAGGTAATATATCTTTTAATTATTCCAATTATTGTATTTTTTTGTTACTTACAGATAGAACGCAATGCTCAATGCTTTTTTTTTTTTTGTAGTATTTGACATTATTTGACATTATTTGTTACAACACCATTGAGATTGGTGTAAATTCCGCCCCGCAGGTAGAAACTCTTTTATTAAAATAGAAATTTTTTCTAGCCTATTTTTCATCTCAATTTTCATCATCAATACTAAGAGACAGGGTGAACGATTAGAAATTACGAGAATTTTAATTAAGAATGACGGAATTCAACCTACCCACAATAGAGCGATAAATTATGGTTTCACAGAACAAAGGGAATTAATTCAATACCAATAAAAGAAATTTAAGTAGATTTATGAAAAGAAAAGGATTAGAATTAAGTTATACTCTTGAAAAGTGAATTATTATTATATTGTACAACAAGGAAGCAGAACGCAAGTTCACCAATGTCATAACTGGAATTCGAAATATAAATTGATTGGTGAAAACATTTGCAGGAAGGACGAACTTCAAATTTTAGCCCTAATGATAACCCTAAATTTCGTTGAGTGATTCTAAACACCTAATGAATTGTTCAACAAAATTGTTGATAAAAGGACTTCGTAAATCTGAAAACTTCCAATTTAGTGATATCGATTTATTTTAGTGCCTCTAAATTTCACGTTTGACAACGTCCTCTGTACAAATTAAAATTAGAACGATAGGAAAATTGAAGTGGGCTAGGTAGCGCAGTATCAATAAAATTCTTCTATTGTTATTTAGATTGGGCATTCATTAATATCAAACTTTTGACAAGTTTTATTATTGTTGTCATATTATAATTTCATGGTTTTTATCTTATATTAAGCCATCAAAGAATACTTTCGTATTTAAAAAGTCATATTGTTTTATTGTCACTTAAAGATTCCGCTAGGAAATGTTTATTGTTTACTTCAAATGGAGCTTTTATATGTTGTGTGTATGTTTTTTTTTAATTCGAGGGTTTCGTAAACTGGCCAATCGACGATAATTACAGTAATTTTTGCGTTTATGTTTTTTTTTTCTGATAAATGATTTACGAGTATTACCGTAAGAAATGGATTAATTAACGTAAGCGGTGGCACGAGGCACTCATATCGCGGAACGTCATTCAGAGTCACGTTTTTTGCTCTGCTCATCATCGTGAATTACTTTTCGATACATTTCATTTGAAATGGTTAAAAACGTATTCTTTTCTCTCTCATTGTCAATTAAAGAATATGTATGTTCGTCTTGTATGTATTAGGTGCATTAAATCATTTAAGGTCGGATATATAATTTCCACTTTTTATTATATAATCTCTGAATTTCCCAATGGGATAATTTCATAAAATGAAAAACAACAAGTCAACTGAAACGTCTCTGCATTATTTTGTGAACTGTACAAAAAATAAACAGAAATTACAGTGCAGTCTACTACAATTATTTAGTTTGCTTTTCGTTCTTTAATTGATTAGATAAAAAATATATCGATCATTCAAGAACCATTATACCTGTGTTTGATCTATAGATCAATGCAGGTATAATATATATATATATATGAGTACCCTACATTATGACGCTTTCAGATAAATTATAATTAGATTAGATTTCTATTCACAAATATCCAGAAAGCATTCATTTTTTGACATGAACTTCTTTCTCCATTATACGTGTTGTGAGATCAGAACATAATTTCTTGGACCTCAAAATCAAGTCTGAAATGACCAATGAATTGAACAATGAACTGACTCCGTACATGGGCAATATTTAATTGTAAATTGAATTATTGTAAGAGTAACATAAAATAAAATCAGGTTAGTGTTTGAATAATGTTTGTATGTGTACATGTGCATTATCCGAATAGAATTTATACACGATCGTTTAGGGATTATCATACTGAAGAAAATAGGCTCTTTTAATATTACGCGCGCACGTACGCATACTACCAGATTCACCACTTTCTTCGATAATCTTATTCTACCAATTTAGCCAATTGATAATTGAATAGTGAGAACAATTGTTTTTGTTTTATTTTTTTGTTTTAAACTGTTTCGTCCCGAGACATTTGAAACAAAATTATCGAAACACCCGTCTACCTTCTGAAAGAACGAACCGGCTGTCCCGTCTGCGTTGTCCATTGACGCTATTAGGCCTTTGCTGTACAACCTGATACATTCTCCGACGACCGCCCACGTGCGTCTTGGAAAACCTTTCGCGGTCTTTTCCTTATTTTGTCTCCCTTTGCCTCCGAAGTTGCCAAAAACACTAGTAATCACCTTCGTCCCGAGGGACGTCAACTGTGTCACTTTGCCGCTACGATGATCAAACTGGTCCAGTCGTCACCGATAACCGAAGATAGCTTCCACGTAACCTCGGTGCCTGATTTGCGAGTCGCTAATCGTCCTTATATGCCTATGTGCATATATAGTATATATATTCACACACATATATACATATATATATATAGTAGCGACTCGCGAAATTTAGAAGGCTGTGGAAAAAACTTCCGAGTCCGCCCGAAATTCCGTCGCGAGCATACAAACGACAGAGACTGCTGTCGCAACTTGTATTATATGATTTCACGAGGCCGGGGGAGGGGAAAAAACGATAAGCCACGCATAGTTACGAGCAAAATTTGTCCAATTTACTCCATTGGCCGGCATGTGTGACCCTCTTCTTCTACTCCGTCTTCCAAACGAAACGGCATGCAATTTAGTAATATCGTCTTTAACGCATCGCCTTTTCCCGCTAAAACCACCTGCTTTTAAGCTAAAATAATCTGCGAATGGATCTGGAAAAGAATTTAATGATCACCCAATTCAATAGTGATCTCAAGTTATCTCTTTTAGATTTCATTTGGATACGTTTGTGCGTTGTGATGCTGGTAATTCTGAAAGTTTGATGCTTTGTCAAACTTCAAACGAGGTCAAGTATTTGATACAACCTATAAAACTCATTTATCGTTGCTGGACTAGCTTTGGTTCTGAATAAAACATGTTGCCGAACAAAATCATTGAAGGTTGAATAATTTAGATTGAGGCAAGTGGTGAAATCTTAGAGCAGGTATGCAGATTTTTAAAACTGCGCAATTGTCTCATCCAGATTCTAAGTCTGTTGAGGAATTGACGAGACTCTCCACGTTCGCTTTCAACAATGAGATAAAACTATGTCTGTGACATTCGATAAAGTTTGGGTAAGATTACCAGATCCAGTAAGAGATAATCTACCTACACATTGATAAATTCAGTTCAATCTATAAAGTCTCATATTAAGGTACAAACGCGGAGCATGTGGGTAAGTACTCGAAAAATTTAATAGAAATGAATCGATGTTGCAATAACACTGGTATAAGTATTAAAATTTTCTATATGATGCCACAATTAAGATTACAAAAATTGACAAAATAATCAATGAATTAAAAAGTTTACGACAAGTAATGACAATTCAAACAATATTGTGAAAACATACTCTAAGCTATTATTGTCATTATTTATTATTTTTATTTTTTTTAAACATTTTGACTTTCAATAATTCAAGTTACAATTTTTCTTTCATATAGTTTTGGTATACATGTGAAAAGTACTTTGATATTTAGTTTACTAAATGAAGATAGAGATTGTAATCCCAAAAGTCACCATAGAATCTATCATGATCTAATTTTCATAAACATTTACGATAATTATTAACAATGTAAAATAGTATGTCCACATCTTCAATGTCATTTTGTAGATACGTGCTAACATAAATGCATTCAAATTTATAGTAAAACATTAATTAATGCAATCCAATGGATTAAAACGACGAATAAATGTCGACATCAAATAAAAAATTGAGCAGTTCACGTGAAAAATTCATGGAATAAAACAAAAATGAAAATTTATGATCAATTCATAAAAAAAAAAGATTGTTTAAATTACCAGTGATAATGTACAGATATATATATTAAATAAAACAGGCATGGAACTCGCGCATTTGATCCTTTAATATCAAAACGAAACAATCGTCAGTATGTATAATTCCAAGTACCAACATAACAAACGAAGAAATTGCGAAATCATCAGGGTTCATTGTAGCGCGTCGCACGAAGAAGTTATTTTTCACTCCTGGATTTCGTCATTGCAGCAGACGGTAAAAATGTTGTCTATCCTAGATAAGCTCTAATCGTTTCGTTCAATATTGTTGCCTAAAAGCATCCTTGCGTTCGTTGTTCATAATAGATCAGTTCGCGGAAAATAACGCATTTACAAAAGGCCAAAATACATTTTTCCTCGCGCCTCGCTAACCAGTTCGCCAACAGTTCGCTGGTTGTAAATAAGTGGCATAAATCAGGAATAAAGTAAATCTGAGCGTCTTGTTCTGGTTAATATATCGAAATCGTCCAATTAACTTGTAAAATTAACGACCATTTTCTTTGTATCGGATCTTAAATTTTCGCGCGCGTTTTATAGAATTCCTCGATACTTGTTCTACGCCTTTCTTCAATTTTCTTGCAATTTCATTTCATTAAAATTTTACTGTACTTAAAAATATTATTAAACAGTTATAATTTATTTATAAGGGTTGAATTTATGAATATTGTAATAGAGTTGCATGTTGAAACTATACCTTGTTTATATTAAAAAACATTTTTTAAATGTCATATTAACGTTGCTAGATACATTCCAACTAAATTATTAATGTATCCTTTGACCTACAGTTATGTGGAATTGTACCATCTATAACCTCTTCTGGCATAAAAATGCGGGCGAGACCTCGATACTCCCACGCGAACGAAAGGTAGATAATGCCAGATAATTAATTAGCCCGATACATTATTAAATTAACGACGTTTCGAGTTGTACGCATAGAATGTTGTTCACGTTTACTGACTACCTATTGCATTCAACGATAAAAATAGATTTTCTGAAATATAGCTCTCTATTGTAAATGTTTCTAGATGAGAGATTTGTAACAATGTTTCGTATGGTTTTACTGAATGTTATTCTATTTTTAGCTTCCGAGGTCAGTTACGGTATAATAACCCCGAAAAATGCATGATATCTCCACGTTTCATGACTCCAAGAATCACTCTGACGTAGTTTTTTGAAGACATATTTGTATGTGTGTATATATGGGTAAAATGTATCCTCGTTCAAGGAGCATTTGGCCAATCGAATTGTCTTCCATATTTTAAAACTGATCGAATTCAGCGGAACTGGATCGCAAAGATATGACTCAAATTCTAAAGAGTATAGAATGATTCAAAATGCGCGTATCGGTGTTTTTAAGGTGTTACGTTATCATTCAAAATGAAGTATCCAAAATGGAAGGAAATGAAAAGTAAGTCTGCGGTATCTTAGTACCAATTTTTGGTCAGTTTAAACAAACTTAAATTACCGGATCCAAATGACTTGTGACAATCGCTTAATTAAAGCGACGAACTACACACTCTGCTCTCCGCGAAGAATGACTCGTTTAGCGTACTAAAACGCGTGCGAGCAGTCTTACACACAGGAAAAGATGCTATTTTTGTCATTTTCATTTGAATTCAATGACATTATTTCGCGAAGAATGGTTTTCTAATCAGAACTTTTAAATACCCTAACAGCACCCGACTTTGTGACAAGGATACATAATCTTACATCAATCTTATTTTAACTTCTGCTTTTGCGCTGCTTGGGTAAATGTTCAAACAAATGTAAAGTTTTAGCAGCAAAATGTCCGATAAATGAATGAGCAACGGGTAATTGATATAGCCAATAAGAGATACCCACCGAGTAGAATCTTGTCTTCCGATTGCCCCGATGCTGCTGCTGTGCGTGCTAACACGCATGAGCGCGACATTCTTCGGGAAGCTCGGAACGATCGTGATTCCGGTCCTTTGGCCCAAAAGCGGCGATTCTGCTCTTGGAGATCCGCCTTTTTGCGTCAATCGCTCGTTCTCTCCCTCGGCTTCTTCCTCGATGGATCCTGGAAGTTGAAAGAGTTTCTGCGACTTCTCCTCCATTCCTTGGAGCTTTTTCAAAGATCAAATTTCCCCGTCATTTTTACTACGGGAACTCTCGACTCTTCCATTTTCAACTTTAAAGATTTAGAGCCTTCCTTCCAGTGGTGTGTTTAATTCCTTTGCCATATTTCAGGAAGCTTAATAAAATAAATGTTTGGTCAAGTTTAGAAATGTCAAGTTTAAATCTTGAAGGAAAAAATATCGAAATAAAAAATATAAGCAGTCTTCGCCAGATTCTCATTTGACATTTAGAAAATGCCTAAGTCAATCAGGATTTAGGATCATATATGATGGCTACAAATTTGAGATCAACAAAAGACTAATTTTATGTATTTGAACTTCATCAAGATCATCTCGAGTCATTTAGTTAAATTAAATCGATATTGCGTAAAAATAAATTTTGAATTTAAATTCAAATTAAAGATCCTTTATAAGTGTAAAAAATGCAAAATAGGTACCATTGAGCACTTCGGCGATTCTCGCTTGCATGAAGTTTCGGAAAGTGTAATTCTGTCACTCTCAGAGCAGTGTGTGCATCGTGCAAGCATCGAAATCACTGCTGCGGAATATTGCCTTTATAAAAGCACAGGCGTCGACCTTGGAACTTGGCTCATCTTCCATTTTACGTTCACTTTGTTCCACTCTACCCTTTAAACACTTCCTTCGACGCAGTTTTACATGACAGCGGGTTGTTCTAAAATTTCAAAGCATTATTTAAATTAAATTCATTGCGTAAGTATCAAGAAATTGGATTTATTTCCTTCGCTTAAAACATAAAATTAATTTATTTTATATTATTTCATCTTGAAATTATTTCATTGTTGCTCTAACAATTTGTTAAAACTGAGAAAATAACTGTATTAGAGAAAATGGTTTCTGACATAAAGAGTTGAATTTTAATCGAATGAATAGAATGAAATGTTTTGATAAGAAAATATTAAAATTAAAAGTTATGAAAAGTTAAATTGTTTTTAGGATGAAAAATTGCATTTAATGAACGGAAGCGAGTAATTAATAAATAATTGTATTTACCACTAGGCAGCAAATGAATATGTATTTTAACGTAATAGTTCGATCACCAAAATGAGAAGCCAAATTTATAGTAACATTTAAAATAGCCTATACGCAGAAATCGACAAAATATGATTTACAAAATGAATCAGATCGTCGTACAACATTCCCGCGAATAACGCTAAAAATTCACAAATACTAGTGATAAACGAAGTTCCTTATCTTTCGTCATATTTGCCATTTGACGTAATCGTCGTCTACGCTAAATGACATTTAGGAACTTTTCAGAAGTCCTAAATCACTTACGTGTTGACTGTTATAGACGTGAGACGGGAATGAAAAAATTTATACCGTACATTTCAAACGTGATTGAAATAAAAATTATGAGGTTCGAAACAATTGTTGATAAACGTTATAATAAACATTTGACAAAATTCAAATTTGACATATATTTATTTCTGAATACAATTGAAGATCAGTATTATTGGTTTTTCTTATTAAAATGATTGAAGATAACAGCTTCATTAAAAAATCCCAAATGGCATATGTGATTTATATAACAAGGTCTTATTTAACCTAGTTTTTCTATCAAATATTTATTTATTTTCATAATCGGCGTATCATTTTAACAGAATTATTATTTTTTTCATATATATCTATATATATATATAAATTGATAAAAAATTATGTTGATCGAACAGAATATCATTATTAAGAAATGCGAATTTAAAAACGATTACTATTCATAAACATTTTTTCGCATACTATATTTGTATCAACATCGATACAAGTGATTTAAAATGATTGCGAAAGAAACTCTAAAGCGTTCTTGAGGTTATGATATCAACATGAACTTATTGAAAGTGATTTTGTAATGTATAACTAAAAATTTTAATGGGAAGTGCAACGTTTTATATTTTTCAAATATGAATGAAAATTCTTCGCTTTTCTATATCGCCCAGTTATATACTGTTAATTCAAGTTCATTAAGCAATACCGATTTTTCAGGGTGAAAACTTCTCAAAATACAGTAATGAATCAAATATACCGAAAATTTCATAAAATCTGTATATTAAAAATTAGAATCAAGTCATTTAGTGCGCACTACATGAATATCGTTCATGAGCGGTACTTTCCAGTTTTGGAATAATGTTGAAGTAAGCGCTGAAAAATTTGAATCTTAAGAATTTTGCTAAAGTCCATAATTATTATAATAATATCTCAATAAGATTTTTAAATATCGTTACATGTAATTTTAAATCTTACTCCTCTCAATTTGCGTACAGATCAACATCAACTCTTATACAATCAACATCCCATCTAACATTGATAAAGCACTTATCAAATAAGATCGAGATAAAGCGGGAAATCCTCTTAATGTTCCAAATCACAAGTCAAATCAGTGCTGATAACATTTCGATGCTATATCAAGTTGATAACATTAAAACATATTTGATTATGGTTTTTTATTACGAAAGAATTAAAGTATATCGATCTTGAGTCTAGTGTCTTGATGAAAAGTTTATTTACTGATCAATTAGTGACTTATTTACATCATGATCGACATTTTTGTTTAAAAATATCTTAAACACTACAAATGACGTTCATTGCAATATATAAGCTGATTGATAACATTAAAATGAAAATAAATAGGTTCCTTTTGAATGTATACATGTAAAAATTTTGTAATATATCAAATTTACAGAAATTAAGTGACGTTGACAATGTCGAAATCTTATTTAATGACACCAATTCACCAAAAACAATAAGATATAATCGTAATAACTTTTCAATGAATTCACAGATTCAATAAGCAATACTTTTCCAACTTAGCATCAACTCATTCATGATGATCAATTTCAACTCTCACATTACCGCCTTCCATAAATCACAGTTACTACGTGAGAACTTCGTAAGTGTACGCAATGGAACTTTTGGCATCACAGACTTTCATTGAATTAGAAATTAAATCAATTTTGATAATTTATCTCCGATTGTTCACTATTTAAATTCATGACAGTTAACAATGCTCAATAAGCCGTTGTTGATAAAAATGCATTGAATATTTGGTGTGAATTGTTAACAAAGTACAGATGAAAATGTAAACATCGATATATTATCGTCTAAAACTGAGGTTTCAATTTTCCGTCTCAAAATATATGTTATAAAACATGTATCAAATTCATGATGCGCCATTCGCATGAGACCATCGATTGCAACTTAATTCGAAGTCCACAATCGAGTCAACATTTTCATAACCCGCGCAAGTACGGGATAAACAATTACACAAACACTTTCATTACATTAGCAAATGTTTCACCCAGTGACACCCCATACTTTGACCCATATAATTTTGTAATTAAATCCACATGAATGCACAAAATACGATAAAAAGTATAGAGAATGTGATTCGATGCCTTTCAATTGTAAACAAGTAAAACCTGAAAAAACTGATCTTCAAATTATGAAGAAAAGAGGGTATGAAATTAAATCAATTGATATACAAGCATATTCCAAAATTAAAATTCGTGAAATCACGTCTCGTACTCCAACCAGCAATTAAGTCTTTTCAGAGGTGTTTTTGTGCGCGCGTGCACGTGTCACCCGTTAACGACACAAATGTTTAAATGACCAATTTCATTCGCGGCTGATAATATCGTATATATGGGTAATGGACCGGCTCTGGTGCCGCGTTAATTTGCATGTCCCGCGCGGCAACGAACAAATACACTTTGCTGATTCACTCGTTCATTGTTGGAAACTTGACGAAAAATTGTTAATCAGTTTCCCCATTCACAAAAAAATCAAATATTTAAGAAAGAGTTAAAACTGTCGTTACAATTACGTCACTATTTTTACAGTATAGCTTTAAACTCTTTATAGGAATGTCATGTGGGTTTAGGAATGAAACCTACTTCCTATACGTTCATGTACCTTAGGAAATTGTAGAATAATTGTTGTTTTTTTTTTTCATTTCCGAAGAAACGCTAAATAATGAAGGTTGAGGGAAACGACTGTATAAATAAAACTTGTTGAGTGAACGGTCGACAAAAATGGAAAAATAATCGGGCAAAGCGTGCAATTTCATTCACAATGAGTGCAACCGGAAGTCGTGTGTAGTAATGTGAGCGGATGACTTTATCGGAATTTTATCGGAATTGCACGACACGAAATAGAAAAACGAATGGAAGTGGACCAGACGTAGGATTCAGCTCGAGCACAATGAGCACTTAACCGCGAAACGAGAACGTAAGACAACTTTTCATCTTTTTTATCTCAAGAAAATAAAAAAAAAAAAGGAGAGCTATAATCTAACGTTCATGTTTTACGGTTACGTCCTCATTGCCTCGAGGCCTGTTACCATAACGTCTTATATGTAACTCTTGAAAACTCGAGAAAAGTTTTCTTTTCTTCCCTTGATAATAAATATTAGATTATATTTACGTATCAGCATTCCTATTCCCAACGTCAAATCGATCAATCTCATTTTCATAAGCCCGTATGTACTTTTTATGAGTACAAATTGAATATGCACATCGTCTTGCACTCAATGGCAGCATGATCGCAATAACTAGAGAAGTTTTCTTCTCACGTGACTGTTTCTCAAATGGAAGAACGTTCTATATCATTTACGAGTCAGATACGAACTTAAAAACCCTACCTTTCGAGGACTCGATTTTAACCAAAATGCCTAACGGTCGAATATCCAATAGAGAAGGACCCGAATTTGCACTTTCAGATTCATTGTCGCAAAATCGAATGTTCGTTCGCAAAGGTAACATCGACGTGACGATTTCAAAAAGTTGAATTTCCCGCCACTGGACAATGGTGGGGCGTAACGCGAAACGGATGTGGCGATTACGCGATCCAGTTAGCGTCAATTAAGTGGTTTCGTGATTCTTTTGTTTCCGGTAAGAGTTCATGGAATTTTTCGAGGACGCCGTGAGAAATTCTGATCAAGAGCTCGGCCGCCGAGTCACTGGAGCCTCGATAGTTCGCGAAAACGAGTTTTAATCTACACTGAAAAGGAGGAGGATTCCGTCCCGTCACGGCCACTCGCTCATCTCATCTCACTCGTCGCACCCGGCGATTAATTGATCGTTCCCGTCCCGGTGTGAAGAGCCTCGTAAAAAATCCTATGATACGACGTCGGATCGCCTAACAGCTTAACATATATTTCAGATTGCTCCTTTTCTTATTCTCTTTCGGTAATTGTGCAGGTCGTTTTTCGTTTATAAATTGTATTTTCGTGTTTAGCTCGTTTCGCTATATGCATCGAAAAACAGGATGTCTTTGGTTCAAGATTTTTTCAGGCGAATGTATCAAAAGATATCCTACACTCATTTTGAAGATCACTTTACGATATTGATTCGAGCATGATACAAATCAAAGTTGATTTTCGATTCCAAATATTACATTGAATAAATTTTTTAAATTCTGACGTTAACTTTGATAATGTTAACTACGTTAACTGTACGTTAACATTATCAAAATTAATAACGTTAATTATGCTGTTTAGGTATTAAATTTGAATGATCTAAAAATGAATTGATGGCAGTCAATCAAAATATCTTTCACAAGACACGATTGTCGATTAAGACTTTATAGATTTCGACAAACGAAAAGCAATTGTTTTTGGGTTAATAAAACTTTTGTCAACATATGTAAGTCTAGCGAATATAAGAACATTTTCGTGACTGGTTTACTGATTATTTCTAAGAAACATTTATTGATATAAAATTTGATGAAATAAACTTGTCGCAGCTGTCCATTACATTATCGTGATTTTTTAAAAGGAAGATAATCTTTTTACATTTTGTTTGAAAAGTGCTAAAAAACCATCTATGATAATGTTGATATGGATAACTCAATAAATAAATATAATACAGTTGACAAAACAGGAACAAATATAAAAACTTTAATAATTACGAAAAAAAAACGATAGAATTTTCTGGAATGCATGAGATTAACATTGAATTATAAACTACAAGTAGTGAAACGTGCTGTTGAATATTTTATTCATTTGACTAAATCGAAACTTAATGAGTTGCGAATTGATTGAAATTACACAAGACGAATGATTGAAAATAGAAAACGAAAGAATTGAAGATAGAAAATGAACAATAAACTGATGAAAAATATTCGATTGTTTAAAGTTTCGAGAGATGGTTTGAAAATTAATTGGAAAATTGTTTTAACTAAACGAGGCGAGCGCTAATCAGCATATTATACCGAGGACGGATTAGCTAGAAATGTCGCAATACCCGTTTGCAAGTTGATACGTTGTACGTCTTCTTTGTATTACATACGAGACGACATTCTATACGATCTCTTGGGGCTTTTAAATGCCGAGGACGTTTCAAATGAAATACTTTATTTTATTTCTTGTAAAAAATAAAATTTAATTTGTACTCTTTCGCTTTTTTTCTTCCTCTATTTCCACCAGGATTGTCACATTATCACATGTATGCCTAACTTCTGAATGAAAAAGGAAATTTAGAATTTAATTATTAAAATTTGAGAAATCCAATACATTTTTATTTTGTTTATATTTAGCGAAAACATTCTAGAATATTTATTTGTTCTAACTTTTATTTATAATAATGAAAATAAACATCTCATTCGACATTAATTCGAATAAGATTGAATTTTAATTCATTTTAAAACACGATTTAAAAACAATTAATGACAACATCCTAATAGAACGTATGACATACACTATTTCATAAGATGAAGCTGAGGTATATGCTAGTTCCTGGTGCCATAGTGAAAGAACAACTACAACTATTCGTATTTTTCCAACCAAATCGATTTAAAGTATGTCTCGATATTCCACGCATAGGTTTATGTTTTATTTTTACTTTACTCAGTATCAGTATACAGTCTATTAAAATTAATTAGCTAATAAAACAGCAATAAAATGCTAAATGAAATTATGAAAATTACTTAAAAATCGTCGGTGAAGAAAACATACAAATCGACGAAGTTGGTAAGTAACATTATACGAGTCTACTCTAACATTATCGTAATGTGTCGACGAGGCATCTGGCATTCGTGTATTATACTTGATCACTAAACATGAGCGACGATAAATGAAAGAGAAACGGACGAAAAAATTGACGAATAAAAAAAAAAACGATTTCATCGTAAAAAGAATAAGAAATTCAAGAGTTTCAATTAGCTTTGATTAAATTCAATCCCCTAAAATGTAATTAAAAAGTCCACTCGGTTTACGCTACCCGAAAATGTATAAAAGATACTATATTCACTGAAATCAGTTCATCTCTTTGATGTCAAATTTTGAAATATAGGAAGCATCGCGCAAGTGACCCATTGTCCGCCGTGTCGGATAGAGGCCGTAGAGGAGTTTTAAGTGACTGGTCCGACACTGACATCGGATGGATTTAGTGGCGGGAAGTGCCCTCGTTATCACGCCAGTCAATTGTTTAATTTCTGACTCGTTTTATGCCCCTCGTCTTTGTCACGACGACGCGAAACCAATCCGACAAGGGGAACGCTTGATCTTCCATTCATTCGTCTGCACATTTCAATTGGCTAATTTCGCGTAAAAAGGTCAATGGAGCATTATTGAATTAACACTGATACGTCATCGGATCGTCGCGATTCGCGAGACTTTCATAAAACGTAAATATTAAACTTGAGAAATCTTGTTTGGATTGCCGGTGGATTACCTATACAATCACCAAAATCTGCGATGGCTTTGTCTGTACAATTAGGCGGATCTATCTAGGTAATATTACTATAACGTTTATGATTTATCGAAGCCACAATTTCGATGATGATGTCATAATATTATCGGTATGTATATATATATATATTCCGACAATGTAATAAGATATAGGTACCTATATATTAGTAGCTGCATATCTATACTGTCAATTCCAAATTTTGTGGCTCTTCTGGCTGAAGCATCATCGATTCTATCGATTCTATCGCTATACACTGGAAATCAAACTTTGGCTACTAATTGTTAACAAAGTTAATCTGTCTCAATAAAAGATACTTAATTAAATACGGATAGCAAAATAAGCGTCTCTTAAATTAAAAGCACCGAACGAGCAATCGTGATTGATAATGTACTCAGACGTAATTGTTCCTTGCATACAAAGAGATCTAGAATCATGTAATAGTCATTCGCGGGTGGTCTCTTAGTCCAAGGTGGAATCACTGACTACGTAATTTCAAGGATTACAATTAATTAAAGGTTTTAGTAGCGGAAGATGCTAATCACGATTATTTTATTAAAAGATGACTTTCGGACGACTCGAAGGTAATGTAACTAAATCTTAAAAAGTAACAGTCGTCAAAAAGTGTATTTTGGTAAAAAAAAAAAGAAAACTTGTAATCAAATGTAACACTTGGAAATCGGACATAATTCAGGATTATATTACCTAAGATCGATCTAGAGTTTCGATGATTTCCGGTGGATTGCAGTTCGGCGTCTTCTTATTTTCAAGTTCCAACCGAGGGTCTAATAAATTCAGCACCCCTGTTGCTGACGTCGCTGGTTCGCCTCCCTCAAGATGAAACGTCGTCTTTTTCTGTGATTCCGATTTGTGCTTCTGGTCATCGCTGAGGCTTGTCCTCCTCGAAATGCGTGGCGTTGCATGTCGCATTTTTCTAAATTTAATACAATACATTTTTAATGTCAAATTAGCAGCTTTAACAATGTAAGTAAATTAACAATGACACCTTCCATTTCCCTTATGCATATTTATATTGCACGCGTAATAAAACTTACGTTTCAATTGAATAATTGAAAGGAGAAGGAAAATGTCTGTTTTTAAATCATGGTCACCTGAAGTTTTAACATTTTTCACGAACAATATAGTCTTACAATTACTACAACCATTAATTAATAAATTGATTTAAAAAAATTAATAATGAAATTAGATAATAATTATTTGTTATTAATTATTATCTAATTTCTAATTATTATTTATTATTAATTTAATAGAAAGTTCATTGCTCAGTTGTATGTACCTTAAATTTGTAACAATTTGTAACTGATTTTGATTCCAAAAATGATTGCTACATTTGCTTCGAAACTGCAACAATCGATTTATTCAATACTTGTGTCGACAAATAAATTTCAATTTCGATTAAAGTTACTAATTCAAAACAATCTTGTAATTTGTATATAATATTTTAGTCAAAAACTGTACACATAATTATTACATACTGAGGTAATATCGGTTTAATTTACAATTGTCATTTATGTTTTTACAATTTTGTTGAATATTTTGTAATCGTAGTTGAGCTTAAAAACTCTTTTACACCTACGTACCATTGATCCAAAAACTAGTTTTACAAAACGACTTGTTCATCGTAAAAATAATCCATTAACTTCGTAAAAAATGTAAATAATCGAAAATATTTTTAGGTCCCAAACATTAGCCTTGGTTTTTTCGAGAAACGGAAGTGGAGCAAATGAATTGCGGTGCAAGGTTGTCTGCAAGGTTCGCAATTACCGTAAATCATTCTTATAAAACTTAGAAGAAGAATGACTGCAATTTTCCACAACGAAATGTTAAGAAATTTTATGCCTCCTCAAAAACTTTATGGTTTTACCGAAACGCTTGGCTTAGTATTGTTGTACTGAAAATATCTTTAATTCGTTTCATTTCTTTTCGGCATTCTAACGATTATTCACTAATTAGAATTTCGGAAAAATTTAGTGCTGTCACCTTAACTCTATGGCAGGGTGGGAGGGTGACTTTTGCATTGCACCAACAGAACTTGGCGAATCGCCGACTTTGGAACTGGATCTCTGAACACCGTCGTTGCTACTTTTGGAATCGACGACTGGTCTCGACCCTGCTTGCTGCATTTTCTTGGAATCTCTGCCGTGATAACTTGGTCGTTTCATTTTCAAGTTCGCGTTAATGACCTCCAACGCTGAGTCGTAATCATTGTCATTCTCTTTTTGATCTTTCGCCACCGAGCTTGTCGCTCCTGGATCCTTCAACTTTTCATACGGCTCTAATGTCTGAAATTTAAATAAATAATAAATTCTATTGTTTATTCTATATATCACTGACTTTTTTTGATGATTTTCTGAGATTAATTTCAGTTCATTATTATTATTATTTTTTTTTTATTAACTTTTCTTTCAAATTTATTGTTGTAATTATTATATACTGAATGCATATGTTTGTGAGACCAGTAATGTATAAAAATAGAAGTATTTGATTTCAAGATCGATACTTAAACTAATACTACGCAAGTCTACTTTGATTAAAATTAAGTCCCTCGCTACCTGAAATTATCAAGTTTCACAGCCGATACTTAGTCCTATAAACGCATGTAGTCAGTTTTAATTCAACCCACATATTAAATTCCAGTATCGATTTCGTTGATCGAGATGAACTACGATTACGGATACGAGTTTGTTAACATATCACCGATCATACATATCGCTCTTCATTGATGACCTAAATAATTTACTTCAGGCACCTCATTTGCAAATAAATCGATCGCATCGTTGGATTTTAAAAAAGTTTCTGAAAAAAATTTGCTTTGTAATCAAACAATCAAAAAAACATGTTTGCGATTTTAATCTTGATTAGCAATCAATTGAAAAAAAAAAACTTCATGGCGATCTCTGATCGCTCATAAACTCGCTTATAAAATTCTCAGTTCATAATTAATACTTGAAATAATCGATTTCATAATCTTTTATCAAAAAAAAAAAAAAAAAAGAAACATCTGCTCTAAGGCAATTCGCAGCAGCAACCATTTTGAATGTCAATATTTATCATATTTTCAAATTGGATTACTGACATTAACAGCTTATTACCTTAATAAACATGATAATCGATTCTCAATTGATTACTTGCGTAATCGATATTTCTTCGCGGAATATTTACGATCATATTATTGACGCCCACTTACGGTTTGAGATTTGAAAAATAGATATAAATTCTACTCTATGTATATAACAACATTATGTTAAAATATTGTTTTTTCTAATACAATTAAATGGTTCTATTTCGTAGACTTGTACTAAATAAAAAAAGCGCAACTGTCATTATCGCATGTCTCGCTTTATCGCTAATATCGATAATCAATATTATTATAGTGATATTGCGTAAACTGATACGACATGCCTTTATGAAGTATTCAGATAGTGTTATCGATATTGTGCGCACAAATATCGAGACGATATTATCGATCAGAATGATGCGTCGATGAGGTTTCTGATATTAGCGATATTATGCGTGCATATGCGGTAAAATCGATTACGAGCATTATCGAAACTTTGATTATGGACCTCGTCAAGCGTGTAAAAAGTGGCGAGCTTGCGACTTTGGGTGGCGCTGCCGCGTCTGGATGGCGAGTCGTCCGGACCGGTAATCGTGACCGGAATCGGCGTCGGCGGCGTCGGGGCGTGCATGTGCAAACCCCCAAGGGACGAGGCGAAGCTCGATCCTGATCCGGACGTAAACGAACTGCTGGATTCGTCACGATATCCTTGGAACGTTGCCGTGCTCGTATGTTCTGAAAGCAACAATTTTTATTTGTATATTTATTTGTCGTCATTTACGACCGTTACGTCAATAAAATCTTCTTTTTAACATCCGGTATTACTGTTGGATGATGTGTTGAGTGAGGAATCGTGTTGAGTTTTGCCGTAATTGCTGTTGTTTTATTAGGAAGTAGCAGTTTTCATTTTTAATGTTTTATTTTATAACTTTTTTTCTTTTGCGTGTCACTTTATACAAAATATTGATAACTTAATACATTTCGTTAGCCTTAAATTAAATTGAAGCTGACCTATACGAACATAATAAAATATAAAACAATAAAATAGAAAAATGTTGAAAATCGAACGAAAAGTTACGACTTATTACGAAGACAGGGTGCCACGGCGTTTCTATTACTATTTTTTTTCTTTTCTTTTCTTTCTTTCTTTTTATGTGATGCTGTTAACGTGTGACAGTGTTTACATATATGAGATCGGTACATAATCGTTAACTTAAAGGAAATTGGTGTGTTTCTGTTAATCGAAGAATTTTTATCGTAATAATAATGGATGTGCGAACGTACCACCTTTCGCTCGGTGGATCGCTCTAACACGATCGAGTTCAGCAGCTGAACACAGTGGCGTGTCGACCTCGTAAGTGTTGTTAAAAAGCGTATAATTAACTTCGTATTCTCCCGTTTCCTTGCGGAAAGTAATGATATGTTCGAATCTGTGGCCCCAGAGTATTTCCGTTGGTAAATAAGAACTTCTTGCCTGCGTCGTCATACCCGTCGATTCTATCACTCCTACATCGAAACGAATCAATATTTGCGTTAATTAAGTGTCGTATGAATAAAAAAACAAATTGCTTTCATAATATTTCGATATTTTTTTTTGTCAAAATCACATCGGTACCTTCAAGAAAGACGACAATTTCAAATCTCTCGCGAAGCATGTCACTCGCCGAAAGATTATAAAGAGGTGATCGCTCGTCAATCTTGTGAACGACCGTCGTTGGCCAAATGAAAAGGATTTTGTCCTCTTCGCCGTCTCCGCCAACTTTCAGTTCGGTTTGGAAAAATGGAAGCTGCTCTCCTTCCCGAGTTACCTAAAATAAGAAATTCGAAAATAAACAATATGTTCTTACTTTAAGAATACTATTGTCTTTTTATATTTATTATGTGCAAGTGGTGTGTACATTTATTGTTTTTCTCATGATTAAATCTCATGAATTTCTGCCAAAATGTGCAAAATTAATAACACACCTCATTAAAAAAAGAAACAGTGAACAAAGGAAACTAGTTTTTCTGATATATTTTATCGTACATTTTTACCAGGGTGTGGAAATCGAGTGGACACTTTTTACAATGAATACAACAATGAAGCAAAGGTAAAGCGATCTTGACTTACACGTTAGAGACGATTGGCATCCGGAAAGCGCAAGAAATAGTAGGACAACAGTGAGTATTTATCCATTTAATATCGAATCTTTAAAAAGTTACCTTCTTTTTAATCATTTGAGCTCGGACATGAGCTTCTATAATGTGGCTCTTCCTCATGTCGCCGACACGAAACATGAGACAGGCTTGGCCGTCCCTTTGACAAATCACAGCGTTCCGGGAAAAAAGCAGAGTCTGTGTTCTCTTCGTTGGGCGGGAAAGTTTCGCGAAGACGATGCCCACCATAAATGCTTGGAGAATGACTCCGGTCATCGATTGTATGCACAAAACGAAGATTGCCTCGGGACACTCCTCCGTCGTGTGCTTCGATCCATACCTACACAAAATATGAAATGTGAAAATTGTGTAAAATGTATAATATGTAACAAATTTAGATAAAACGTATTAAAATAATCAAATTTATATAAAATGAAAGAAATTTTTGAATGGCATGAAATGTGTAATGTGTAAAATATTTTCAAAGTGTACAAAACTGGTACCGTAAATTGAAATGTAAGTATGTAAACATAAGCTGAAGCACAATCCAAACGGAAGATGCCGATTAACGTCTTCAAATAAGCTTACCCAATGGTATGTTGTGTTTCTACGGAAAAAAGGAAACAACTTGTAAATCCGTGAATGTCCTCGATGCAGGGCCTCAAGGTTGATGTTCCATTTACGTAATTGTTTTCATCGAGATCGCCGTGTGCGTATACGACCAGCCACCAGACCAACGCGAAAGCCAGCCAGGAAAGTACGAATGTCATGGCGAACACCATGAGCGTCCACCGCCACTGTGCGTCTACCAACGTCGTGAAAATATCCTGTCAATGGCCAACAATATCCTTCACCTTCTACTCATAATTTTTATACAGCATTAAGTACTTCTTATCCACTTTCTAATACACAAAACGCTTTATTAAATGTACGGCATGTAAAAAATGTAATTTACATGATGTAATATACAGTCGTATAATACGCCTAAAACGTATAAAACTTTAAAATTTACTTCAAATGCGATGAGAAAAAAAAACAGATAAGAAATAAATTAAATAAAAATTGTTTCACTTGTATACGACCAAAATGAACAAAGTACCTGTAAATACCGCCGTCTTCGTTTTGCAACGTTTCCTTGCACCACATTGCAGTCACCGTGTTTGAAAACGACTCGTTTTCGGACCCTTCTGGAACTAAACCTCGCCTGACGATACCTGCGAAAATATTCGTACTATTAATATAAATGTAAGTAATAATATATATAATCAAATAGAAATAAGTAATGTGTATAGCGCAAAGAAGAAAATTTTAACGATACGACATACTTGGACCTCAACATTGTTAGTATTAATAGATATTAATTAGAATAATGATGATGAATTATTTAGAAATCTACAATACAGATTAAATAATATGCGTACAAAATTTACGGCTACCAAATTCGGCTTTTGTAAAATTGCAAAAACAGACAGATTTAACGACGACTATATAAGTGAAACATATTAAGTGATGGCGATTAAAGATTTTCGTAATTTACAAAAATTACGACGAGAGACCTTCGAGGTCACTTGATCGTCTGGAAATCATGCCAAACATGAATCTTACCCTTTCTCCCCCACGATTTTATTTTTAATACCAGAAGCAACAGCTGTCGTTTAGAATTTATGTTCTTATTAAAGGCCATTTAAATCGGTGTAAACTTTGACTTTGCGGAAATATGATACAATCCGCTGCCAAACGTAAAACTGGCAATTTCGATTGTCCTCGAAAATTTACGGCTTTTTAATAACTGCGCTCGAAGCGTTTGTAAGGTAAAGCAATTATTCAGTTATTTGCGTAGAAAATGTTTTTTGTTTTTTATAATTACAATAGCTTTGATGTTGGTAAAAAGTTGTTGACATCGAATTTCGTCACTTTCTTAACAATGTGACACTTCCATATTTCTTATGAACGTTTAATATTTTTCATCTGCTGATCTGAATATGAGTCTTTTCGCACATGACAATATAGTATAATCACATTTGACATTATACGTTTGATGTTTAATTTTTGTTGCCTGATGCGGGAAGAATGATATGATACTTGACGTACGACATTTATTGTTCAAAAATTGATACAAATATCGAATGACTGATGGTACTCATTCGATGGAGCTTATTGTTTTGGCGTTTGATGACCTCTGTCGCTTATCGTTTGTTTTTGGCTTTTCAGTTCACTTTTCACAATAGTTTGACATTCGTTTCACTATATTTATGTGACATTTCAACGCGAGATATGTCACTAGGTATAATGCCAGACTTTTATGAAACGATGTTGCAAATCGGTGTGATCATATTATTCAACTTTTGAAATTTGATGTTTGAATATTCAATTTTTGGTTTTGGATTGTAGGCATCTTTTTTTTTTTGCCCATTTTATAACAGTGAACATTAATAAATAAAATTAATCGGGTAATATTCGTCATATTGAATATACAATTTACAAGTCGTTAACTAAAATTGGACATTTAATGAAAAGTTTTATTCGCAGACTTTTAATTAAAACGCTTAAAAATGAATTCCCTAGTAGAAATTTATCCATTTTTTTTCTTACACTAACATGTCCTTAACAAGGAAGACATATATAACTTATAAAAGAACTAGCTAAACAACATTGTAATTTCTACCGGGGTATATTATATTTTGAAATTATTTTAACAAGTTTTAAAAGAAACTATTACCACACTAAGAAAAAAATACATAGTCGATGAAATTATAACCATCTAACATTTGACGTTATTGTATAATTTAAATGGATTTTGCACAATTTTTCAGACATCAAATTCGTTGGAAATCATTCCAGTGCCATGTTTTTCAATTATTGCCCAGTCAAATGAGCCGAAATGTTGACAAAGATAGGAAATAATAATACTAAATACTTTGTAATTTAGTGGCAGTGCCCGTTTTTGGCTTGTAATTGCCAAAAACAAAATTTTTGTACGACCAACGCCCGTCGATATAGATTGTTTTTGAAATAGTAATGGCTATTTTTAATTTCGTTCAATATTGTCTATTACATGAATTTTTAAAACATTTATTATATAAAATAACATTCAATTTTGTTTAAAGCCTTTTTTGCCCCCCCCCCCCCCCACACTTTTCTCGACAACAATGATTCAGGGGTGACACGCCTCTCCATGAAGTTACAACGTATTTAGAATTTTCTCCTATATCCAAAAGCTCGTTAGACCGTGTCATTATAACATTTCGTTTTTTTTTTTTTGTAAATATAGTTTTAAGTTGTTTTACATGTTTATAACGAGTTTCGTGTTTAAGAGCCTGAATAGAATCGTACGATGGCAATTTTCCAGAAATCAGTTAGTATTCAAAGATTTACAAGCTTTCAATGCCGCGTTTAATAGTCTTGCAGGATGAATATTAAGTATATAACACATATGAAACGCTGAAACATAATTGCGAGGCGATTTCGTAAATATGCAACGCGAATGTTTTATAAAATTAAAGCAATGTTATTTCTAAATGTGTATATGTAATAATGGGCCATATAATCGCAGGCAAGTACAAACACGTACAATTGACAGAGCGTGTATATAGGAAGTGGAACGCGAAACTCGTTTATGATATGGCTGTTTGTATTCTTATGAGATGCTATCAAATTTGCCAAAATAATCAAAATTATCTCACACATGTAGACGCAATATCCGTAAGATGAGGAAAATATTCGTTTCAATGACATTATAAATATATGACATATACAACAATTTTTTAATCTACATTCACAATTTAGCAATAGCAAAAAACGACGAAAGCTTCATAAGTATAATCGGTTGACTGCACATTACACATGGATGTGGTTATAAGAAAGGATCAGATTATCTGTATAAATTTAAATTTGGCATGTGAATTGTAATAATAAATTGCAATAACCCTCTCTCTCTCTCTATTCTGTTGCCCATTTAAAATTAACAAACAAATAAATAAATAAAGAATACAAAAAATGAACGTTATAAACACATTTCGAAAAGTAATGGAATGTAAACATCAAACAAAACGTATAAGTTCTAAAAAAAAACATTTCATTTTACACAACATAAAATCTCGAGTCTCTTAAAGATCTTAAAGATGCTCTACAAATTTTACGACATGTTATGACGAACTGACGACTCGACGAAATGCACTTAGTATAGTTAAAGACGTATTATACAAGATTAATGCGTCAATTAATACAATCAATATTTTCCTACATAATTTGAATTAACATCAACATTGTAAACTTCCACCATCAAAGATATTGTACAAACAAATGAAATATTACGTTGTTAAAGTACGCGATTAAAGAAATAGCGTGATAAGTGATTTTTCCAGTTTTTTTTTTTTCCTTTTACATTTTATATTATAATATTTTCAAATATACCGCCAATTTCAGACATTTTTCATACTGTGGTTTAGTCGCATTTTACGAACGAGTAGAAACATAATTCCTTACCGTTCGTTGTTGTAAGCTTTTGCAATTTTAACTGCGAATTTTCGATTCGATGACATGCATTTTAACGGATTTAGAATAGATCTATTTTTATTTATGTAAAATCCTCTTTTATTTATGAAGTGATTGATCGGGCAACTTGGTTAATGAAGATATAGTTAGATCCAGTTTTAAAAAGTTAAGTCAAGATCGAGCGTCGCAGGCGACCTGCCAAAAATCGTCCGTGAAAAGTTGAACCACGATGTCTCGCGTGGAACCGAATCGTAGGTCAGGGACGTCTAAATATTTAGATGTGAGGAACGAACCACTTTATGCGCTTATTAATTCACATTTCGCCGCACGTGTTGGAAATTACGTCTCGGTAGTTTTTGACGGTCGATCGCGCCAAAATCCTGACACAAAGACATAGAGACATTTGTAATTCCGTCTTCATATTAAACGTGACCAAACTAAATGACTTTAAGAAATACTTCTCAATATTTCGAATGCGATTGATGATTCCGACATTTTATTTTTTTACTATAATAACCGTTTGGAGCTCAACCTGCATTATTTTTACTCGTCCGCTAAATTTATTAGGAAAATTTATGCTATAAGATATTTTGAAAGAAGAATTTTGTGCTATACAAATTCACTTACGTTAAGCCGAAGACACAATTTAGAAAATACAATGACCTGCAACATTCTATGCAAAAAGTAGCAATTACTTTCACAAAACCACCTCCAAGTGAACCCATGGTCATCGGGGCACAATTGGCTGACACGTGTTCTCAGATGCGTTTATTCGTCAAATACAAAGCAGCTCCTTATTTATTTTTATGTCCGATTGCTCAGACTTACGATTCCGTGAATGCGATCCAAATTCGTTGCGGCGCATCCAACGCAAAGTGCGTCAACCCGTTAATCGTACTCGTGCGGCAAATTTTATCGCGGTAAAGAAAGAGATTATTGCAGGAAGTTGCAAATCGTCAGGTTCCGGGTCTCCAAGACTGAGCGGTCAATTGCTCGTTATTTTCTTAATTGTAATGACCCGGTAGCAGAATTTCAAGAAAGTTGACCGAATTGTACTTTAACATATTTCCATTTTTCTGTTTTAAGGCGCATAGAGAACACCTCTTGAGCAGATCCTAAAAAAGACCCTACGTCTCTTCTGTGCGGCTTCTACCCTACACAAGGATTCGTCGAACCACAACTCTCCAAATAATACCAATCCTCAACTAATCTTAAAGAAACGTGAAAAGCGACTGTTTTTTAAAACAAAAGCAGAGTGCATGCTTTTCAGCCCAGAAATTAAAAAATAACCATCCATATAGTACAAGTTTTATATCTTTTCTAAAACTGCCATTAACAGCTATTGATTAATAGGTCAACTATAAGCAAGTGCATGATGTGACAGACGTTCACCAGTACAGTTCCCGTACGTTTACGCAGTGAAAGAAGACGATACAGTTAGACAAGTCTGCACACTAAAATAAACAAACACTTCTCAGCGTGGGTAGAAGCATTTTAAAGACCCTCCTCCTCTCGCCGGATGTTCAGCAATGGCAATTTTTAATATAGAAAAAGGAAAGCGTGTTCAGGGAGCAATAGAGAAGAGCGTACTTTACACATTCTTCCCGCCAAGCAACTTCCCCCGACGTCGTGGCTTTGGCCACCAGCATTGACACCTGGGAAATGGCTCTTCTGAGGCCGGAAAACGCCAATCCATCACCAAGATGCGCCTTCGGCGTCTCGACCTGACTCTCAGGACCTGCTTCTTTAGCTTCTACCCTTTCCATTTTCCCCGCGGTTTCATCCACATTCGGCTCTTGTGTCGGGTGGCCAAGTTCGGGCATTTCTCGAAAGGAGGCCTTTAAATTTCAACGGTGCCAAACACGAGAAAAAACGGATTTTACCTTAGAATCGATGAGGTCGGAGGCCCGATTCTCTAAATATAGCTCTCCTTGCAATGATATGGCCGCGAGGCCTTTGTAAGGAAGGCAAAGATATGTACGTCACTTAAATTTAGATGATTCCCCGATATATTCCACTCAACTTGGTCGCCGATGATGCCCTCTTTCGTTTGTCTGGTATGTGAATTTCCCACGATACACATCTCGCTCGCAAAGTTCCAAATCGGAGCCAAATTGCTTTGCACCAGCTCGAACGATCACGAAGAGAAACGGCGCTGTCGCACTCGGCAATTTATAGACGCGTGCAAATACCCGGGATGGCATGGCGGGCTTCGTTCATTGCGATAAGCGACGATCGATTCTGATTTTTCAAATATAAATGGCTCCGCATCACTTTCTGCGGCCACGTGCGACCACCGAGGCGCAAAAGCACTTAAGATATCTATTAACTGCGACCGAAATAGGGAACTCTGACTATTGAAAAACATCAAACTATCCGTACGAAATTCTAATCGACTGAGGCACGTGCGTCAGGAAATATGTGTGTATGGATTAGGCTAAGATGGGAACTCGACACGTGGATTTAAACATCGACCGCAGCATTAGGAACTTCGAGGGGCAGCAAATTTAAACCTAGTTCTCGAAAGAAATTGGGAACATGATCTTATGACGTTTGTTTTATATGCTGCACCCGAACGTCCATTTTAGAACCTCCTTCTCCGTTAAAGGTGTTCGAAAAGTCACGTTAAGCTGTTAATTAGGGACATCTTAAAAGAATCCATTTACGATATGCGAACCAACGTTTCTTTTCGTTATTTTTCTCCGAGGCTGCGCAGTAAATCTAACCCCCCGCACACTTTAAAAGCTTTTATAAGATAACAACCTCTCAAGGTCTGAAGCTGAGACACTTTTTTTAACAGTGCCGACAGCTTCCATGTGTCTCTTCACGGTCTTAGAGGCGACATTTCTCTTTGGCACTTTGCGACACTGAACTGTGAAGTCGTTTAAGATCAACAAGCCTGATAGGACACTACTCGATTTCGAATTCGACGACACGGTCGGTGGTTACCTATAATGGCTATTCGTCAGCCGCTAACGAAAGGCAGCTTTGTCGCTCGGCGACACTTCGGTACAACTGACGATGTTGCGTTGCGTGTACATCGCTATTTTGGCTTTTGGCGAAGCCTTTGGCAGCCGTACCCAAGTGCAGAATCACGGGCACTTTGCTACTACTTAGGCGCCTAGACGCTTTTTTTAATTACGCGATCAACTCTCCGTAGAACATTATGCTCGTGATGACTTCCGTGTTATTAAACCTTTATGAAATTTTGAGCTTTCGATGATTATTATTATTACAAACACACACGCGCGCGCGCGCTTACGAGCACTTATAAACGATAAAGTACTTAGCAGGGGTGGACAAGAATAAGAATGAAACACCGGTTCGCATTTTATGGGGCCGTTCTTCGACGTAATTTGTAATAGATAACGTTGTGCATCATACTCGTGTTTAGATATTTTACAGATCTATTTTTTCAATGCGGTAAATTTATATCGAAGCAGTTGCTAACAATTACACGCAACTTACCGAGAGTGGTAGTCCGAGGTAAAACGAGGACCTTACTACCAGTAAGTCTTTTTCAATCTAAAAAAATATGTTTTATTTATAAATACGGTACTGGGAACTAGTCAATATTGTAAAGACGACTCTTGAAACTCCTAAAGTGAATGTTCGACTTTTAACCCGTCTACACTATCTTCACAAAAATATGCGTACAAAAAATGTGGGAACTCGCGATTAGCTTGAAAACAAAAAAGTTCTAAGCAATGAGTAATAATCTTATAAAATAGATCTTGCCGAACAGTAATGAGCATTTTGAAGCTATAGTGGAAAATGTGAATTAATGAAGAACGCGAGAACACGAATGAAAAAGTAGCGTTTCGATTTATCCAGACTGATAAAAAGTACAATCGTTAGTGATGTCAGTAAGAGAGAAGCAAAATTACAAATTCAAATTATACATCCTGATCGTACATAATGTACAAAAACAAAGACATGCCGATGACCCATCGAACCGATTCGTGCATGTATATACCTAACGCGTACAGCCAATATTTATATCGATTTCGAAAGTTGGAAAAATATTTTGCTCGTTATTTCCGGATCACCGGAAATATTGTAAACGAAGAGGAACAAAGTGAAATCGGGAGAGAAGTCGAAACGAAAATAGCAGCGGCTATTTTCGTGCGGAAAAGTCAGACGTATTGTATGTTGCTCCAGATTCGACCATTCGATGATGGCCGCTCAAATATCTTCTCCTTGTCCAATTCGCGGAATACGTTCGTTTCCTTCTGATTTCAATTTTCGATCAAGTTTGATGCACCGGAAAGTTGACCAAGTAATAATTGCTCCTATTTATATTTAGAACTGATCGCCTTTCGAAAAATGTCAGCGAATAATTAATTTTTACAAATCATTTATGACGAATAATCTTTGTCAATGGATTAATTACCAATGAAAATTTACGTGAAAAAAATATATTTATATTTACGTTTAAGTTTTTATTCTTTACCCATACAACAACAACAACAACAACTGAAATTGAAAAACTTTGATCTTACCTGCCTAAAAGTGGCCCAGAATCGCTTTTGAAGCTGATTCTACTGAAGGTGCGCCTGTGGAAGTTGCCAAAAATGCTAGGTTTCTTCTCGATGCCATTTCTGGTGGCAGCTTCTTCTCCAGAGTCTTCGAGTTCTTGCAGTTTCGCAGTAACAACAGCTGCGGGGACGGAAGTAGAATTTTCTAAAAGATCGCTCCATGGCGTCGCAGTAGGTGTCGGCGTCGGTGTCGGCGTCGTCGAGTCAAATTCTAATGGCTCACTCACGCATATCGACGTTAGTTTTTCCGAATCTAGCATCTCGTTTCTACCCTCAAGACCAAGTCCTTCAGTTCATTTTGATTGCTTTCTACAAAAATTATGATGGTTAGAGAAAAATCTGAAGGGAATTTGGGTGAATGAATGAGTATTGAATTATGTGTAATTGAAAAATTGAAAATATATGTAATGATTTGAAGAATAAAAAAATTATAAATTTAATAAATCGAACGTGCTTTTGTTTAATTTGCATTTTTATCGGGACTCTTTATTGTAGCATGTAAATAATATTATATACTAATAAGATAGGGATATAAATATTTATATGCATATATATGTATATATTCTGCGTGCATATATACATATATATATATATATTATATCAAGTTGTTGATTCGAAAAGCGGATGTATCCAGATAGTAGCGCGAGTAGACATTCTCTTTCCTCTGTAATTTTTATGACAGTCTCCAGAAGGTCGATTACGAACTAATGAGATGTTCTATACTAAACTTTTTATCATCTGTTCTAAAAGAAACTTCTGCTCGATTATTCTGTTGATTAAACTATTTTTTTTTTTTAAGTTAATTATGACTGACTTAAGCTGCAAATTAAATAATATGAAGTACAGATAATTCCATTTTCTATCTCGAGGTGACATACTCGTCGTTTAGTTTACGAAAATAATCTATATATTGATCTTTGATATTGTCAATAAGTTCGTTATCTCCAGCAAATAGAGCATTTAACGACGTCATGATTTCGTCCGAAATTGTCCAAATACAGGAAGGAGACCAAGATTATGTTTCCTGATAGTGCGCTGGCAGTAAGTACTCTGCCCTTAATCTTGTCCTTCGCTATTTTCGGCTTTTTTCAAATGAAATCGTCGCAGGGGTGAAATGATCTACGAGAAATTTGCCACGTGTATTTGACGAATCTATATACTTTGCAACTATAGTAGTATTGAAATAACAAAAACAAAAATAATAATAATTATATAATATTGTCAAATTCACCAAAAATTATTTACTAATAATTAGTATTGAAATAATCGTCCAAAGTTTAGATCCGAATTAAACTGCCTAATTTGTCAATATGTATATGTATTTTTTGCGTCCTTTATTCCAAATCTCTCTCTAAATCTTGTATATATTTTGATTTCTTTTTTTACCGTATGTCATGTAGGTATTTTATGTAGACATAGCAGATATGTATATTTATCTGTATATTTATGAGTAAATATAGTCCAGCTAACATAAAGTATAATCTTAAATAAAAAAAATTTCAAAAAAATTAATCTCCACTGACGCACTTTACCATTGATGAAAATATACCGATTAAAATATTGTTGTTTATATCGATTATTTCTATTATTCAATAAAAAAAAACCTACGTAAAGTGTCTAAATTGAGAACAAGTTCAACCCTTATTAACAACTCAAAAAATTTGACAAGATAAAAAAAAAACACACCAAAAAGGAGTAACCCATCAATCGAAAATGAATTGGAATGAATAAAAACGCATACGTTTTGTCATTTTTGAATCCCCGATCCCAGCAAATGAAAAGGAATTAAAAAGAATACAATAAGTTTTCAATTCTTTTAATACTCCAAAATTTTCTATACTACGTCACAAACAATTAGTATAAATAAAAAAGGCATTCACTTAAAAGAAAAGAATTTCAAAGTGTCAAGAAATTGAAAAGAATGCAAAATCTTAATTCTATTTCGTACATTTCGATCTTTTCTCGTTTGCTGTTTACTTTGTCCATTTTGAATGCTTTCAAATACAGCAATAATTTATCTAAAACTTTTATATATAAAAAATACAACTTTTGAAATCATGAAAATTTTTAAATGATAAAATCTAAAAATTCATAAAGTAGAGAATACATACTTATCAAACATTTTAAAAACATTGGAATGTAAAAAAAGAGAAATTCTTAAAACTTTAAGCTATAGACAATATACATTTAAACGCATTTAAAAAAATAATAATAATAACAATAATAATACAAAAATCGTTAAAATGGAGCTATGGATATAAAATTCAGTTGCTTATTGAAATGAATTCAAATGCAATAACGTAGACAAATGCATTATTTTCCTTATTTTTGAATCCTTATTTCGTTCATTTCGAATGCTTTTAAAAACCCAACACTATAATTTATTTAAAATACGAATGTATTTCAATTCTTGATATAAAAATGATATATAATTTAGTTAATCCTTTTTAATGTTTTATATAATACGTAAATTTCTTTTGATCAAGATCTAATAATGGTTTTTCCTTAAAAAAAAAAAAAAAAAACGATAATGTATTTCAATTCAATTTTATAAATAAATAAAAACCAAAATATTACGGTTGAATACGTACAAATCCCGTAATAAAAATATCTAAAAATGTGTAATATAAAAAATACTTCCAAATTATTTTTAATACGTATGTAGAAAAAACGAGACATTCTTAAATTTTAGAAATATAAGCGATACATTAAAATTCATTTAAATAATAATAATAATAATAATAATAACGTCTTTATTGTAAAATAAAAATTTTTTTTACAAAGGGCGAGACACAGCCTATGCTGATTTACAGCATGACCTAACTAAATAAAAAACTAACTAAATAAAAAAGTAAATAAAAAAAAAAAAATTAAAAAAAACGAAATAAAAAAATAAAAAAAAAATAAAAAATGAAAAAAAAAAACAAACATATATTTCAGATGCATCAAATTCTGAATCAATTTCGATTAATTTTCGATTACTGGGAAGGATAGCAAAAATCGATAATAAAATCTACAGTAAATTAAAACTCTTTATATTTTTTAATTAAATATAATTAATATTTCTTCATCTTGATATTTTTGAATTAAATTGAATTGATTTTCTGACTTTCTCTAATGAATTGAAATGAATTTGAATGTATTTAAATGAAAAAATACAATTTAAATGGAAAAATAAAAATCCAATGAATTTTCGTTTACTGGAGCAAAATTGTCAGGAGCATGCAGGCAAAATGTAATGCAGCAATTTACAAAATATACATAATAAAAGCTGCAGATTACAAAAAAAAAGTGACAATTAATACACACTATTTAAACATACATACGTATATATTGTACTGCTTATAAGCACGCTATATATAAACTGAGTTGTAGGAAAAAAGAAACGGAAAAAAAATAAAAAATAAAAGGAAAAAAAAAAAAGAGGTAAAATGAAAAATAGTGATAAAAAAAAAAAAAAAAAAAAAAAAAAAAAAAAAAAAAAAAAAAAAAAAAAAAAAAAAAATAGCTCTTGGAAAATTTGCTTTTCTCTTTATTGGAGGGGCTCAGTTGTCTCAAAGGAAATATAAAAAGGAAAGGACAAAACAAGGATGTCAAAATTGTGGTTAGGCAAACACACATTACACAATTACACGAGTCGGAACCACTTAAAAGACGCGTTTTCTTATGAATATATTTTATATGTTATATGTAAAAAATGTGTTTATTCGATGCTTGTAATTTTGAAACGAAGAATGAAAAAAACGCAACCTTTCAAAATATAATCTACAAATATCGCTTCAATAATTGAAGATGTGTGAAATGAAGACGAACGAATGTAAATGAACGCAACAAAAAAATGAAGAAATGTCAATGAGTATATATATATATATATATTTGTATGAAAATGAAAAAATGAAAATGAAGATATTGAAAAATGTTTGAAGGAAAGAAAAGGAAGAAAAACGAACACTATCAGTTGATGCCCACTTCGTATAGTACCGGCCGGAAAGCGTTCGATCTTGGAAAGAGATACTACTATATATTCGTGCACCGCCAGCGTTGGTACTGGAATAAAACTGTGACGCGCGTTTCGACAGCAACTAGTAAAGCCGGCTGAGTATAACACGCGTCGCAAAATCGCTATCGGTACACGAGGCGTAGACCTCCGATGACCTCGAGACGTCAAGCTCGCCGCAATTTTCTCCGATTGATAACTAGAAATCCCGCGAGCTTCATCATACTTTTACGGAAATGCAACTCCGAACTTTATGCTTCGGCGCGCTCGGTTGCTTCGTAACTGAATTCCGGCGAGGTATATCGAATACAGAAATAACTCGAGTTTATCGGATCAAGATCTCCGATTTTGATCTGAACTTTATTTCTTCATTTTCAAAACATTCTACATAACGTGTGAAATCTTTCCTCCTGTTCTTCATTTGACATTTTTTTATTCCAACATTTTATTCAACTACATAATTTGCATTACTTATAAACTTTTCAAACTTTTCATCGGTGTAAATTATCAATCATAAATTTGATTTTTTGATTCATTTCTTCGTCTTGCATTTTAACTTTATGTCCTACTTACAGTTATATTTTTCAAGGTCACTCTTAAGTATTATCCATTCTTTTTTAATTCTAACCATTTACCTACATTCATTTATTCTTCATTTCCTTGAACGCAAAATTCTATACAATTACTTAATGCTCGAATCTACAACTTAGCCATAATCGACATCCTGTCGATGGCCTTGAAATATATGTTGTCTTTACAATTTTTCGATTAAACTTCCCACACTGATTATATTTGCATTTTCTCGCGACTCTTTGATCTACAATTCAGATCGTGATAAATAAAGTTATTCGAAACACTGCAACGTTCACTCCTTGAATTCATCTGAGGATAGAACGTTTTGATTACTGGATAAACGCGTCTTCAGCACCTGTCAACGCGAGAACGACTTCTGAGATTGCGGCGCCAATATACAAGAAAATATAAACGGAGCGTGTTTCCGCACCCACGTGCCGCGCTGATGCATGTGTTTGTGCGAGAAAACACGCCCACGCGTTGCGCCTGCGCGATCTGTCTCCTCTATTCGAACAACTGTGATTCGACATTCTTGCAAGAGATATATTCTTTCACATACCTGATGCGCCAAAAAATAATTTCGAATACTACTTCTCTCTGCTACGACATCTTAATTCCATAGCTAAGTAAGCTCGCATGTTTGGGTCCTCAACCTTCTCCATTATAGCTTTTTGAATATCAACAGGACTGCTTTTTATAACGGAGCTTAATGTATCCGCATACTGAATCCATACGCAGTTGACACATCCAGACATGCAGCAATTCGTTGGAATTTCCAGGTCATCGATGCTTGTAGGATTGTCAGTCTTAAACTGTGGTGAATATTTTTCCTTATCCTCCTTATCTCTATTATCTTCACTCGTATCCTGACTTGGTGTGGACATTGTACGAGACAGGTAGTACATTCGACCAGTACTTTTGAGTAAAAGAGGACTAAGTCGACCAAGTTTCGTCATCATGGAATTTCGAAATTCCCGCCTAAATTCCTTGAATTGAAAATAACATTATGGATTTCAAGATTAAATACTTGGAAAAGGATAATGTTTTTCAGACTCATTACCTGATTTGGAGTGAAAGATATGATTGTCCTACCTTTTCTGTCGATTGTTTACAAGCTACTGCTTTTCTTCTGTTTTATTTGTTGCATTCCTAACAATATATGATGACGGAAATGTTTGGCAGATGTCAAGGAGACGCACTTCAAGTTGCGAATTCGCATCTATCTTAACCTAACCTGACTTTATCTAATATTATCTGGTGCTTTCGCGCGCAACTGAACGATATACGCATATATATCCACGGCATGCATATACATATAGAAGGTCCGGCTCCGGCTCAAAGAAGCCCCCAGTGCCGAAGGTATAAACCGTGAGACCAACTTTAATGTGTCCCCCAAACGAGAGTGAGGGAGACAGAGTCATGTAAATACATTACGCATCTTCCCGGAGAACGCGGAGAACCTCGCCAACCGCGGCTCATCGTTCTATTTATTCTGGGTTCCATGGGCTACCCGGCTACTATATGCCGCCATATTTGTTGCGCATGCGCTAACACGCTACAGACACGACTCTATTACGTATATATCAGTATGTTTACCAACATACCACGTGCATATTGAATTCAGAAACTGTATATAATAGGCATTTAAACTTTTGATATATATAAACAAAATGGGTCGTAAAATCCCAGGTAAAAAACATAAGGGAGTGAAGGATCCGGAAAAGCAACGAGCAGTACGATTGGCTGAGTAAATATAACGTTTTTTTAATTAAATATGTATATACTTCTAGGTTATGTTGACACTAATTTCTTTCAGGTTAGCGCCAAAGATAAATGCGCCTCCAAAGAATGTTGACGAGCAAGCCATTCCACGAAGTTTAGAACGTGTGATGAAATTAAAAGCAGCAGCAAAGAATCATAATTTTGTCATAAAAAAGAAACGAAAAAAGAAGCTTCATAAAGGACTCGTTGATCTTGGTACTCCGAGCTTACCGTTACATCCGAAAGCAAAACCAGAGAAAGTAGTGCCAATTTTTAAACAAAGACCCAATGAAAGTCCTGAATCTTTCATGTTTCGTGTCAGTAGAGAAACTGAAGCATTTATAAAAGAAACAGAATTTGAAACAAAGTATAACGTTGATGTTAAACGTAATAAGGAAACGGGTAGGATTGAGGGTATTGTAAATAAGAGTAAAGATGAAATTGATGAACTCGTAAAACTTAAATTAAAACATAAAAACGTTAACAAAAAGAAGAAAAAGAAAGTCGCTGATGCTGATAATGTCAAATTGACAAAGGCACAAAAACGTAAACAGAAGTTATTAGAGAAGAAAGAAAAGAAATTGCAAAACAATTTTGATGAATTTAAAATGTTTAAAGATAAAGTGGAATTCGGCGATATTGTTCATGCACCTCCAGAGTTAAAGCCTTTCAAAAAACCAAATAGTGAACAAACCACTCGGGTAATTATAATTAATTAGTAAATAATTTGCATTATATAATCCTTATAATCGTTTCTTTTTTTTTTTGTATTACCGGAACTAATTAATTTCACATATTGACAAATTTTCCAGATTTTATGTATCTTTCAAAATATAATTTTTTCTGCAATTAAAGTAATTCAATAATTCCTGTTGCTTTTAGGTTGGGAACAAAAACCTTTTATTGAATAGCTTACTCAAACCGAGTCAACAACAATCAAACCAAACTATCACAACAATAGATAGGTCTGGGAAAAGGAAAAATTTACCAGTAGGTGAAAGGCGTCAAATAGAAAAACAACAAACTGATGCAATTGCTGCATACAGGTTACTGAAGGCAGAAAAGACTAAGTCTTGATAGGAATTGTTATTTAATTTTATAAATTATGTTAATATTTTATTTTACATCAAATAAAAATAGATACATTAAATACACAATTATCAATTTGTTTAATTTCATCCAGTCGTCCAGACAAACGGTTCGAGTCTTTCTTCAATCGGTAATAAATTATTGAGTGTTTCAAGGCTTTCTAATGTTTGGTTTAACAGTAAATGACATTTTGTGAGCTGTCGACTAAGTTCATGCACACGACCAAGTTGATCGGCAAATTTTGCAAACTTTTTTTGCCTTTCATTAGCTACAGCCATTAGTTTGGAGACTTCTCCATCGATATTTGTGCATAATGCTGATTGTTCAGAGGCAATTAATTGCGCACTATTGTTCAAGTGATGTTGATACCTCGCACATAAATTAAATAATCCAATAGGATCGAGCCTTTCCAAAACTTCAGGATCACGTGCCCCTGATGGCAGATTCAAGGTTCCACGCATAATGGGGAGGAACATTGGAATATTTTTCAGCCTCGTTAAATCTGGATCTTTGTCCGCACTTTCATCCGAAGCAGCAGCTTTAACCACTACAATATTGTGGATTTTATCCGACGACGGTTTTCTGCTATTGATTGCTTTTCGCCGAGGTGCTTCTTGGGCACCGAAACTTTTTCCCCTGTATAGCTGTGACTTATTAGTCATCTTTGGTGAGTCTCCAATTGGTCGATTAACTGTATAAGATATATAAGGTAGATCGGAGTCTGAGCAAATGCTTGGTCCTGGACTTGTACATCTTGGTGGAGTATCATCCGGTGCTCGATCCCGATTCGGCACGCTTTTTCCTCGACGTAGTTGTGACGTTCTTGCTCGATTTCCATCCCTTTGCTGTTGAACGTTTTGAGAACTCTGCTCAGAACCCATGATGACTAGAATGATGACTTATATGAGAATCCAAGCTTGAAATCTTAGTTATTGTTTCATGATTTCTATGGCTGTATATATATATTGATCTTAATTGTAATGACCAAAATATAAACGTATTGTCAATATTCAATTGTTTCTCTTATTCGATCGACTATTATTTTTAGCTGTCAGTTGTTACCTGTCACACAGACAGTGCTTGTAGGTTATTTATTATTTACCGATTTTTCGCATCAGTCATGACATCTATCACATATTTCGTGGACTGTCGACGTATCCTATACACATACCCTGAAGTACCGGCAACTGATATAACCTATAAATGCAGTACAACTTAGTTTGGTCGTATTATCACAGAGTAATTATATTACTTTGAGGTATTATCGGTATACGGAGTTCATGAACAACGATATAAAATCCAATTCATAGACATTTTACAATGATAATAATATCGTTTATTACGTGAAAAGATAAAAACATTGATTTATCAAAATACTAAATGCGCAATCGGTAAGGCAGATAAATTTATCGAAAAAATTGAAATTTGAAATTGCAGTGAATAAACTCTTTTTTTTCCCAAACCGTAAGTAAGCAAATATATATATATAGTTGAAAGGAGAATAGGAGATTAAAGGTCTTTTTTATGCATGTATATAGAGGAAGTTTTTAAAAAAGTATATGAATTCCTCTAAAAAATGTTTGTTTTATATATATATATATATATAACTCTATAAAATCTTACGTCAATATGAGAAATACTATTGTCTGCAACATTTTCCACGAAAGAATGTAAGACTATAAACAGTCATTAAGTAATTAAGTAATTAATAATAAGAAAATTTCGTATTTTTTTTTTTTTTTTTTAACAATAATTAGAGGAATTAACGACTAAAAGTTTATTTTCATTTAAATAGCGCACTTTAAAATACTTATTTAAAACAAGTAAAATCGAGTTAGGTAATGGGAAATGAAAAATTTAACAATGTTCATTGCTTTTTATTGTTCAGGCGCATTATTGCCAATATTATATTAGTGTAACGAAGGTCTTAGCGGTTATTGCTTAACCATAGAGTTCGTTCACAATTAGTGCCAATCATATTATACATATACTATTTTCTATGCTATTGGTGTATCGAACATACATCATGATGCATATATACGATACACATTATTACTCATCGCTGCAACGAAAAACTTTCGCTCGTAATAACAGGGCAAATTAGAGTTGATCAAATATATACATTCCTAACGTGTGCGAGTATGTAAAGATTTTTTTTTTTTCATTAATAATTAATAATTTAATAAAAAATAATTAAGAAGAATACTCATTAGAGCGATTCCAATAAAACTCAGTAGAATAAAAAGGTTCAAAATGTGAAAACCTGGTAAAAAATAATTAAAAATGATTAAAAAGTATTCGTGTTCTTCATAAATGAATACTTTTAAATCCTTGTGCTAACATCTTTCTTTTTTTTCCCATTTTTGAAAATTGAAATCTTGGATGAAAAATAATTAAAAATAATTAAAAATGACATAAAAAATAAAAGTATAAATTGTCTTCAGAAATGAATACTTTTACATCTGTGTGAATCCTTTTTTTGTGAAAATAGTTATTATAACTAGGGTGTAAAGTGTACTTTTACTTAGGTATCCTATTTTTTGTATTTGGGTGAGTAAAGATAAAATGGTTCAAGTAATTTACACACTAACTTTACGCACACAATTACAAACTGTTATTTGTTATGTACGTTTTCAAAACTTACATTTTTTAATTCATTAATAATTTTGCATTACTCCATTACAATTTTTAGTAGTTTTTTTTCTTTTTTTTTTTTTTCTTTCGACTTAATTTGTTGTTTTTCAGTAGGCAGTGTTCAAATAGCGTAATACAGCTGATGGCTTCCGCTAAGAACTTTGTACATATAAGACTTAAAAGTATTTACTTGCTTGCTCGCGAGTGGTGCATTACAATTCTCCAATATTTCTTCTTCTGTTCAAACTCTTCAAATCGTACAGCGAATGGTTTAAAAAATTGTTGACCGGAGATGACCTTGACCGATGACGCGCATAATAGCAGAGAAAAAAGTTTAGTCTATACAATATAGCGAAGGATATACTTTGGTTTCTTTTCAAGTCACTGAAAAAAAAAATAATTGGTAATTTTTGTTTATATGTATAAATTGTTAATTGTATTATATTATATTAAATTCGTTAATCATATTAGTATAACTATATATAGGGAAATATTGGGATTTGATTGTTGACGATCCTGCCATTGTATGAGCTTTTGTTTAAAATGAATTCTCGAGTTTTAACGTTAAAAAGTAGGTGTATGCTTGTTCCTTAACAACACGAAGTTAATTACCCCGATCGGTATCTATATAATGGAGTAGAAAACGCATTTAATACAGAAGCATATCAGCTCTCGCTTCGATTAATGCAAAATAGTCGAATTGATTAATGTAAATTTATGTGTATATATTGATGTACCCTTTTACAAAAGAGAAAATGTGCTTTGTCTGCATTAAAATAATCACGGATAGCTCTTGATCATAATTATTTTAACGCGTTCAATAATTTCTTAAAAAAAAAAAAAAAACTGAATCATTTTTCCGAGTTCTTTAATGAAAAATCCGTACACAAAGTTTGTTTACACCTTATGATTCTACAAAATGCCGTTTGTTTTTCTCTTTATTTCGAGGTTTCCTATATAAAGTTTGAAACTCCAAAAACTTTTTACTGCCTTATTGTTTTGAATTATAGACTTTTTACTTTATTATTAAACAAATTTAAGTGGCACGTCGCCAGAATATCATGAAATGAAAAATGGCGAATTCGAAATATCAGTCGTCATTACAAAAGTTTATAAAATCAAAGTGAAAATAATTACTTTGAGTTTTTCCCAGTCGTTACTCGATTTCGTGACCTGGAAATTACAAAATGGATAACGGCGGTTGAAATAGTGACGGCGTAAATCCGTAAAATTCATCGAATGCTTTTACAATTTTATTCGAGTGAAAAACAGCTTTTGAAGGATGAAAATGTCGCATTTTGAAATATTATCAATTGAAAGAAAAACGTCAGACTTTTTCAATAAAAATCAACAAAAAATCATTTTCGAAAACGAGCGTCATAAACGCAGAGTTGTCACGCGCACTCAACATATGACATTATACGAATAATAATACTCGACTTATAATACTATATTAAATATTATAGCTACATAATATATAAATATAAAGATAATAAATAAATGTTGCATCATGATTCGCCATTATACTCGTCCACTCACGATTGTTTTCTCTCCTGCCAAGTTCACGATTGCATAACGTCACGTAACTGATGTGCGATAAGTAATTACACAGTATCGAGTTTGTATATAAAAGATGAAAATCGATTCTTATTAGGTAGATATTTAAACTTTCTACATATATACAAAATTGAATGAATGGGATACTGAATTACACCAAGTACAGTGGAATATATTCTATCTAAATTTCATACGATAGTTTTTTTAAATTTTTTTTTTTTTTTTTTTTGTATTGTGCGGAATTAAATCTAGTTTTTATGCATACTTTGCCTTACTATCTCATAAATAATAATAAACAAACAAAAATTTCATATACATCAATTGAGCCTAAAGTAGCATTATGTTGAATTTTATTGCGGCAAAGCGGGAGCTATATGGTATATTAAGCGCCGAGAGCGAAAATAATTACGTTATTGCTTCTCCATTCCTGGCAAACGCAATATTCTTTCAAAAATTTTCTTTAAAGGTTCTATACATCATAGGGCAGAGGAGCGAATTCATTTTATACAATAACACACGCGTAAAATACAATTTTCCGCCTGGTCGCCAGGTTTGCCGCGTTGATATCTCCCACTCACTCGTTTGAAATTGTCAAATTTCCGCCCTTGGTACATAATTTACGATTAACACCAACGAAGCGAGGAAAATTATTTATTCGTTCGGGTAAGAAAATAAAAATTATAGGCCTCATAAATATCTAATAATAATAACAATAATAATAATAATGTAAATTTTATTATATTTCCAAGATTTCAATTCTAATCACTTTCTTGGAAATTGATTCCTTTGATAAGAATTAGATTTATGGAAAATTTGTTATATACGCTTGTATTATTTCTAAAACTGATAAATTTTCCAACTGTTCTAAAGATTTTTTTTTTTTAACTTTCTGGTGACTTATTCAGGAGCCAATTTCCGAATAATTTTTTACTTCCTGCCGCATGTTGAATCATTGGTCAAGTTTACTGTTGATCAATCTCCGATATGTGAAACAATTCTTTGTTGAATTTTCGGGCGTGAATTTCTACAGAGCCTGGATTTTTTAGATGACTATCGTGCCTATAATAACTTAATGGAGGAATACATTTTTAACGTTTTTATGAGATTAATATATTTTATATCCATTATTGAAAGTAAATCAAACGAATGTCACTTATTCTAACCCAGTGAAACTTGACTTTTCTATCTACACGATACGAGGTAATTTAGAGAGTGCAAAAATGAAGTACAATATATAATCGCCCAAAGAAAAAGCAACAAAAATAATAAAAATGGACATTGCCCCGCGTTATTCTATCATTTTTACACTGCGTGCGTTCGATTTCACTATTGCCAAGGTTGCAAATGCATAGCGTCACGTAACTCGTGTGCGATCACAAACAATGCATATTTATTCAGTCCGCATGTAACGCAGGAATATTCGCTGGAGATAATAAAAAAGTAGTATAAAAAATATACAGAAAATAAAAATTAATATACTTATAAGTAATAATAAGGTTAAAAAGTATATATTAATTAAAAATAATAATAATATAATATCGCAATTAAAAAGTGATAGTAGACACTATTTTAATAATGAGTAGTATATAGTGTTTCCTTTTTAATATAAATCGATGGTTCATCCAGAACATTCTTGTTAAAATTAAAAGACATAATGACGAACGTCAATGTTGAATGAACAATTTATAATTGGTATACAATTTATATAATAAACCCTTCATCTTCAGCGCATCTAGAAGAGCAAAAGCAATCACTGCGAGAAGAAGTTCAATCAATGCCGGGCTATGAAATAAAGCACTAAACAACGATGAACATGGCATGATGGTAATAAAGCAGTGCATATATAGTGCACTTGTTTATAAATATATATGTATATATATGATGCGACAAGGCGCCATGGTCAGACAGATACAATTATCCTACCATCCTCCTCTTCTTCATTCTTCATATACTACTTGTTTACCCGGTACATTGCATTTACTTATGATTTGTACATTTATCAACTCTTCTGTTTGTTTTACCGTAACCCTATATACTAGTACAGAAAATGAGACCAGTTTATTATTTAGCAAGTCCATATTACTTGGGTATTTATCTCTTGAATTACTTGAGAGAAACCAAATAAAGAAAACCAAATCCAAGAAATTTTCTGAAATTTCGTTTTTTCAATCAACATCAACTCAAAAAGTGTCCCTATATTCAAGATTCCAATTAGAAATGTTATCGCGGGTTATCCTTCTTTATATACAAATTATAACCTTTTAATCTGAAAATCTTTTCGACCGATTTTGAAAATTGACCACTCATTCGTCTTCGTCAGCTTTGGACAACATGAATCTATTTTTTTTTTTTTTTTATTATTATTATCTTGTCGAAACTAAATCGAGACGAAGGCAGGGGTTGAACACATGAAAATCGAAATGTCCTACCTGTTGTACGTACGTATTTCGCGCTGTAACTCTGCTGGAACGAATAAACTGAGTAGATTTTTGAATATATATCTACCCAGTGCTTCATGTCGCAAATTGCCGTTTTTCCGCACAACTTCGACTTTTTTAACTTGTTTTCATTGTTTTTTTCCAATTAATTTTTATTGTTTATTATTTATACTATTGATATTTATGACAGATGCTCAGAACTGAATCTAAAATCATATGGAGACGATACACAAGTTTTGATGTCCTTCCCGGTTGAAAATGCTGTTGAGGCGTTTCAGAATTGAATAAAATTGTTGAATGGGCTGACGATAACGCATTGATTTTAAATCCTGATAAATCAAAGATAATGCTATAATCGGTAATGCTAATCGAAGGTTGAAAATTGACCTCACGAAAAATAACATTATAATTAAAAAGGAAATACTCTCGAATTCGTGAATGAGGCCAAGAATCTTGGACTATTTATTGACTCGAACTGGTCATTCTCAAATCACGTATCTAAGAAGTGTTCT